>JACEIK010004568.1:78866-122354 GCA_018107945.1 Datura stramonium | reverse complement strand
AAAGCAGTATGCCGTTTCCTTATAGATCCTAAATTAAAAAGGAAAATAACTATATATTTTATAGTTATTATAAATCAGACTTGAAAAGAAAGTAAATAAAAATAAGGAAAGTAAATTTTAACCCATGCTGAAATAGAGTATGCTCCAAAAAGTTTGGTGAATTGGGGTTTTCCCTCCCAAGTATAGAAGCAGAAGAGATATATACGGATCACCCTCCAGATTTTATTACTTTGTAGATTTGCAGACGAGAAAAGAAGTATCAATTTTTTGTGCTTTCTGAAGAAAATGAGCAGTGGAGAGCTTCTGAATGTCGAACCCCTTGAGCTCAAATTTCCCTGTCAGTTTTCCTCATCCTTTTTTCTGTTTTTTTTTTGCACAATTTTTTTCATAATCTTTTTAACGCATTTCTTTTTCTGTGTGAATAATGTGGTTGATCAGTCGAGCTGAAGAAGCAGATCTCTTGCTCGATTCATTTGTCAAATAATACTGAAAACCATGTCGCTTTCAAGGTTAATTCCCTAATTGTGTTTTCCCCTTTTTCTGAAAAAAGAAAGATCTTGTTGAATTTTCAAGACGCATGTATGTAATTGCAATTAACAACTTCGAATTGTTGTATACACTGTTTTCAGGTCAAAACGACGAACCCCAAAAAGTATTGTGTTCGTCCCAACACAGGGATTGTGTTGCCCCGATCGACTTCTGATGTTATAGGTACCCACTATGATATCCTTCAGTCGAAAATAAAAGATTTGATTTTTTTTGTGGGTTCTCATGAGAACAGTGAATTTTTCACTATTTTTTGGAAAGTGAAATCATCTAAGGTGTTTTGAATTTTGAGGATGCAAATTTAAATAAATGTAGGTTGAATTTCGATATAAGCTTTGTCTCATTAATGTTCATTTATGCATCTTCTGTAGTTACAATGCAAGCTCAGAAGGAGGTTGAATTTTGATATAAGCTTTGTCTCATTAGTGTTCATTTATGCATCTTTTGTAGTTACAATGCAAGCTCAGAAGGAGGCCCCTTCTGACATGCAATGCAAGGACAAGTTTCTACTTCAGAGTGTAGTTGCAACTCCTGGTATCCTTGCAAAAGATATTACTCAAGAAATGGTAACAGTACCATTCATTTTGTCTTTTTTAGTTTGTCAAGATTGGGAAAATGCAGCACCATTGTCGTATTTTACTGTCCAACTAGTGTTTGATTCTAAACGTAGTGTGGACTATTAAATTTTGATGATGGTGGATTGACAATAGAATTAAGATACAAAGAATTGGACCAGTTATACTTGCTGCATTCAACTAGAATTTTAGTTTGTTGAATCGTGATGATCTCTTTGTAGTTCAATAAGGAGGAAGGACGTGTTGTTGATGAGTGCAAGTTGAAAGTGATTTATCTTCCCCCACCTCAGCCACCATCCCCGGTTGCAGAAGGATCAGAAGAAGGTTCTTCACCAAAGGAATCCGTGAAAGATAATGGCCATCAAAATGGTTCTGAGGTTGTTTTCTTATCATTACTTGTTTATGGCTTAAACGATTTTAGTGGATGTTGAGTCTGTGCATTTGGGAACCGTGATTATTGATTTGACATCATTGTCAACCTTCAGGTGTCTTGAACTATATTGAAACTGTTGACAAATCATCAGAGATGAATGTTCTACTTGCATTCTATAGTTTCTAGACATATCTCCATGAAAATTCATTAACATATGGTCTTCTAAGTGTCACTTTGTATGTGTGAGGATCAAAACTGAACATTTTTCTAGACATATGTGCAATGACAAGAACATATGTGTTTCAGAGTGTCCATCATACTTGTATGTGTATGAATATAAAAACTTTATGTATTATGTATTTAAGAGTGTGTGGCGTGTTTTTCTTTGACTACTAGTCACATCTGGTGAGTTGTGGGACTATGTCATGTATACGGTGCCTGTTCCTACGATTAGCTCAAGCTGTATTCAGTCCATGTCCTTGTATAAACGCCTCATGTGGATAGAAAATAATACAAAAGAGCTAGATAATTCAGAAAGATCTTTGAGGAGAAAGACATGTCTTTGATGTGTCAGCATTAGACACGACATGTATGTCATGGCTACAAGAACGCTAGTTCTTCCATAATATCCCTAAAGCTACAAAGTGTGAATGCTTCATTGGTACAGGAAGCTGATAGTGTAGTTAAGATCTTCTCATGATATTTTCCTTATATGTAAATTATGTTAGATGATTTTTAGGAAAAATAGCAAAAGTGGTGTGTTGTTGGGATCTATGCGGTCTCCTTCTAACAACTTTTTGGTTTTTGTAGTAGAATGCTGTTAGCAACTTATGATTGTTGATAAAGTTGTTTCTTCATTGCAATGCTGTTAGCAACTTTAACTCATGGTTGTTGATTACATCACAAAGGATGGCTGAATTTTTTGGTTGAACTATGGTTCAGAAAGGATTGGCTTTATCCTTGACCTCTTTTCAGTTAGTTCCAAGTTTTATACTTCACTCAAGAATATGAGTAATAGAAGTGTACCATGCTGAAATATTCGTTTCACTAGTTTTCTCTCCGAAGATGTTAGAAGTGTCTAATGTGTTAAGGTCAAAATCGTTATGAATAAATTTGGAACTTGATCACTTATTTGGTCTGCTGGCTGCTAAGGTACCAGTGATGTCCCAAATATATCATAGAACAAGAAATTCTCTTTGAAAAACCATCGGGCTATGGATTGTAATGTTATCTAATGTGACATTGAGCTGTGGACAAGCTGGTTTAGCACAGTTGCTTTGTTTTCTTAATTAATCCATGGGATTATTTTGCTTGGAGCAATTGATAACCTGAGATAGATGGTAGAAACAGCTGGTACTCCAGTCATAAAGACATATGTATCTTAATAAATAGGTTTATGCCTTTTTGACATATCATTTGATCCCTACATTCTACCTTGCGCAAGAACCTCTAATATATTATTCCAATCATCCTTATTTTTTTAGACTCTTTCCTTTTCTGTTCACCCCCACAAAATGGCAGCTTTCTATATTCAGAAAGTATTTTATTTTTAACATTCCAATTTTACCTTTGACATGACTTATTGTTGGCTACTCCAGATACAAAACCAAAGTGTTTGGTATAAGGGTACATTTGGTACTTTATTCATATATAGTTTAAGTTTCAAAAGTCGTTCTTTTCCTTTTGAAACTTCATGTCTGGTCAAACAATGCCAAACAAATTGGGATAGATGGACTATTATTTATTTATTTTTCCTTCAGTGTTGATTCTTTTAACATGCTTCATCTTGAAATGTAGTTGATGATGCAATTAAGTGAATATCGCTCTTTTCATGTCTATTCTATATTCCTTCCCTCATTCTCTTATGAGGTATGATTCCATAAAGGAGAGGAAAAAGATAAGCGATAGAAGCACATTACTTAACTACTTACTAGGTGGAGTAGCAGTCATTCTGGGTTACAGTCATAATCAGAAGGTTGAAAGAGATATCTTTTCTCCTTTTTATCCAACGTAGGATGCGCTGAAAAGGTGATGGAGGGGGTACCAAAACCTCCAAATTTCCCTCCTTATGGAAGAGGCCCTTCCTCTTTTACTTCCCCTCTTTTACCCTAAACCAAAAATAGTATTCATATTAGTGCACTTGTCTTTATGGACCTAGTCTGGGTTAGTGGCTGCTATATTTGTACTACCATCTCACCTTCTAGTGTTAGATTTTTAGCTCCTTTATCCAGGAAAAAGTGAAACTCTTAGCTTAATGACGATGTAATTCCAACGGTGGCTTGGTGTATGAGGTAGTGAATAGTGATACTGGTGTCTTGTTGAAATAACGCTGGCCAGTTGTTGTCCACCTTTTACTTTGTTAAATTTGTCAAAAGTGAATGAACAGAGCTGTCATGTATTAAATGTGTTTGTTGGTTAAGCATCCGTTGGATGAAGCACTTCTCAAGGTATGTGGTTGCATTTTGTTCTCTAAGCAGAAATGAGGGAAGGAAGCATAAGTATTAAAATTCCCAATGTGTTTTCCAATTGGGATACTTGCTTTAATTATGTTTCCCCTTCTTCCTCATAGGCCTTTCTGTTTCCTGTTTCCTAATTTTCCCATGTCTGGAAATGGACTACCATCAGCATAGTACCTTTTGTACCCACTTGGGTTGCTTTAATAGTTCCTTAGTTGTTGAATAGTGAGAACACCTATTTATCATCTAGCAACTCAGGCTTTCTTATATCATTCCCATTCAGCTCCTTCTAGATTCCTTTGAACTTTTGATGCTTGTAGTTAATTTATAAAAATGTCCAAAAGGATATATAGGCCTGCTTCCTTTATTGCAGTTGATATGGCTAAACTGAACATTTTAAATTTCAGGTAAAATCAGTTATTTCCAGATTGATGGCTGAAAAAGCTTCTGCCCTTCAGCAGAGCAACAGACTTCGTCAAGAGCTGGTGAGCTTTATCTTAGCTTCTTTTGTTTCTTTCTCATGTCATCTAAAATTCCAATGCTTTTATGAAGTTAAAACAATTTGAATTATCTGTAATCCATTTTACTATCACTCTTTTCTATCGTTGGTCTTGTTTTTCTACTAAACCGAGCTCAGATGAACAGAAACAAGTTGCTTTCAACAGTTTGGGTTGACTGTTTGTTGTCCTTTAGTCACAATGTTTTACTTCTCTGGAATACTTTCTTGTAGGAACTTGTGAAACGTGATATGACTAGAAGTCGCAGTGGTGGCGTTTCCTCCATCCTTGTCATCGTAGTTGGCTTGCTGGGAATATTTTTGGGCTACATTCTCAAAAGGACATGAGCATTCATCAGATAATCAGTGTTTTGCATTTGTATCTCGGAAGCCATCAGCGAAAGAAGGAGACTGGCCGGTGATTGCAGCAATTCTCACATTGTCTTGGTTAGCTGCAGCCTTTCAAGTAGGGAAAAATTGTGCAGCTAGAACCCTTCAATTGGCCTACATTATTTTTATATAACTCGTAGTTTCTCTTGTGTTGGATCGTAAATTGTTTTGAATAGGTAAATCAATCATTTTTTTTCCTCGAGGAAACTGCTCGGCTTCTGTTTCTACTTTCCGTAACCGAGAATGAGCTTTTTCAAGTTGTTTAGACTCCTCTCATGCAGTTGTTTAGAATTTTAAATTGTGAAGAAGTAACATTTTCCTCATCTACTGCCTTCATTGAGCTTATGAAGAGGAAATTAATGGATGATTTTTATTTTCATCTCATTAAACTATTTAATTATAATAAGTTAGATATGTTTTGAGGTGAACATTACTAGATCACGTTATATTATTTTGTAAATACCCTTCAGAAGCAAGTTTAAATAATTTAAACTCATTTCAATAATTTTAATGAAATAGTATGGATGATAAGATTGACCTAAATCTATGTACAACCTAATTCGTTCAAATTTAAAGAATTTTGAATTACTATGATATACAAAAGTAAATTTATACTTATTCAACTTGCAAAATATAGCAATAAAATCATTACAAAAATTATATAACCTCTAGAAAATTCTATTATATTAGGTATTTTAGAGATTTTCCCTTTTCTCTTTGTCTTTTCTTTCATACAAATCATAATCGTTTCTCTTTTTCGCTGTTGTTCTTGCCTATCGCTACTCCACAAAACCGCTGGAGTTTTGCCAAAAAAATCAAATGGCTCAGTTCAAAGTTTATTCTTGATGTCTATTTAACAATAATGCACTCGAATCACCTCTTTATTTATATGTTATATAAGTCTCATACTAGTGAAGTCATGTAATATAAGTTTAAAATTATAAAAAATGATATGTCAAAGTATAAATTATTTTAACCCAAAGTTACTCGATTCATATATTTTTGACAAAATTAGATAAATAATTTATTTATTTGTCCAATTCATTTAATTCATCCGAATACAATTTAACGCGGATTAACCGTCGTTTTTAGGACAAATACCAAAACGAATGCTAAGAGTTTTCGAGGACACAACGGTAATATGAAAAATCAGGAAGCTTTTACGTCTGTTGTCTACTCGTCTCCAGAAACTTCTTCATAATTCCTCACACCACAACTCTGGAACTTTCTAAAAGATGCTTCCATGAGTTTCTCGAATCCCTTTTCCCCTTCTCCAAGTCACGATTTCAGTGTATAAAATCTGAGACACTCTGTTCTCATCTCTCATCATCCTTATCCAGCAAAAAAATACATTTGTAAGATAATCTTTGATTGAAGAAATGGCAACTTCACTTGCTCTCAGGAGGGCCACCGCCTCATCTCTCTTCAACAGGCTCGTCAACCCTGTCCGCTCTGCCTCTGTTTTCCGATCCTTCAATACTAACACTCAGATGGCAGCTTTCAACGAAGATGATCGAAGCGTCGACGTTGACCGCCGCTCCGATCGCTCCGTCTATCGCCGCCCGGACGCTTTCCCCAGTTTCTTCTCAGGTTACTTATCATCTACTCCTTCACATCTCTGTTTTACTCAAATTTGTGATCCGATGTGATGATTAGTCGGCTCTGTTAAACCAGCTACTCGTATACAGATCGATAAAATTCAATAACTTAAACTCAAATCTTATATTTGTATGAAAAAAATTACTTCAATATGTATACATAATCTATTTAGAATTTAATAAATTATATATTCAGGATTCATAAATTAAAAATTTTGATTCTGTCTAGTCTAGTATGTGTTATTAGTCTAACTTCGATTTTGTTTAAACAGATGTATTTGATCCATTTTCACCACCAAGGAGCGTGAGCCAGCTGCTGAACATGATGGACCAAATGATGGATTCTCCATTTATGACGGGACCGCGTGGAATGGGCGCCGGAGTTGGATCGAGGAGAGGATGGGACGTGAGGGAGGACGACGATGCCCTGTATATAAAAATGGACATGCCTGGGCTTGACAAGGAGAACGTGAAGGTGTCAGTGGAGGAGAACACACTGATCATCAAAGGAGAAGGCGAGAAAGAATCGGAGGATGAAGAGTATAGAAGGAGGTACTCTACCAGACTGGAAATTCCTCAAAATCTCTACAAATTGGATGGGATTAAGGCGGAGATGAAGAATGGGGTGCTGAAGGTGGCTGTTCCAAAGGTGAAGCAAGAAGAGAGGAAAGATGTCTTCAATGTTCAAGTTGAATGAGGTTTCATCGCTTAGTTTGTTGGATGAATCGGATATGTTGAGAACACTTTCCCTTCCTTTTCTAGCTAGGATATGATTTCTGTGTGGAAAAAAAACCCGCTAGGATAGATAACTGCAAGTTGTTGTGTTCATGTTCTTCTTCTTTCTCTGAAGCTAGACGGTATCGAGGTGTTACATCTTTTCCAATTGCAGCTGTCTTAAGAGTTTTAGACCTGTTCTGGATCCCAATTTTCATATCTGATGCAATACAAAGGAACAAGAAGAAATGCAAAAATACAAATTCGACTAGTTAGTATATATTTATCTACAGAGCAAATCAAATCGGGAAAAGGGAAGATAGAAATAATAAATGTGAAATAGCTTGATATGGCTCTTAAATTGATATCGAATAAAACAAGGAAGATAAGTAGCAGTTCGGCGTCTAACCTGCAAAGGTAGTGAGATATATTTTCCCCATGAGAAATTAAATTGACATAAATGAATACTAAACTAAATTATAAAGTTTGAGAAGAAATTCACAAAAAATATGCAAGTATGGCTGAGGTCTCTAGTGGGATTTCCAACCTTGATCACTTCTATCGAAGTCAAAATGATTCATCAATTACCAATTCAATTGAATTCGAAATAATTTATTAAATTATTAACAAAATTAAATGACTTAAATGTAATTTTTTTTTTTTTTTTTAATTTTTTTTTTTTTGGGAATGGGGGTTCGATTATAGATCAAACAAAAGATCAAATACAATTCAACTTGTCAAATCGGAAACTTAAACTACTGATATTACGATGTGTATATATGTCAAAATCTAAATCGGAAACTTAAGACTGCAGGTATCACGATGGTAAATGATAAAAGAGAAAATTTCAGAATGACATAGTTATATAATTTTATTTATTTAATTTTTAAAAAATTTAGATATATTTTATTTTAAATGAAACAATTTCATTTATACGGAAACGGATTTCTGTGTAATCTTATAAATAAATTATATTTATACTTTTTTTATTCACTTTTAAAATTATATTTCTTTATGAAAAAAATCATATTTACCTCGAAGGCATAGAGTAAAAAAGTAAATATAATTTTAGAAAAGAACCATATTTATTTTTATAAATAAAAATCAATTAAATTCATCTTATCTAAATTGAATAAAACATAAATTTATATCTATATTATATTAAAAGTGAAAATTATAAGTATTGAACTTTTTGTCCTTATTAGAATATCACAATAAATAAAATAGTCATTTATTATTTTTATATAATTATTATTTAAATTTTTAATTTGTCTTTTTTAATTTTTCAAATTTAAAATTTAGTTGGATTTGAGTTTTTTAAAAAGTTTTAAAATTGCTTTAAAATAAAAATAAATTAAAAAAAATTCTTCCATCAAAAAGAATTTTTAATTCTTTTATAGAAGTTCGTTTTTTTTTTCCTTTTCAATGGTATAATTTATACTTCTTTTCTTTTATTTCCTTTTTTTTAAATAGTCATGAAAACTTTTTGTCCCTTTTTGATAATCACGGAATCTTTTTCTGATGGTCACGAATTTTTATAAATATTATCCTAATATTCTTATATTTTTAATTTTTTTTTAATTTATAAATTCTTCTATTTAAAGAATTTATAATTGGACGATTTAATTTACCAACTCTTCTATGTCAACACCTGTAATTTAATCTCCAACTTTGTATGTTCTCATATTATCTAGCTTTTTTTTTTCATGTGGTGATACTACATGATTCAAAATTGTTATTTGAATTAGCGTTCTTCATTTACTCATACATCCACAAGTTTCATCTATTCAGGTAAAGTAATGTTCTCATCTCATAAAATAATCTACTTACACTCGAATGACTATAGCATTAGTTGACGAAGAGATAATAATTCTTTTTTGCATTATATTTTATATTCTATATTTAATATTGTTACATATATGTTTGAGTTCTTATCTATTATATATATATAAACTACTGAAGTTTGATTTTTACCGGGCACAAAAGTTCATGCTATACCTTTCATTATATTGAATAATTTTTGATAATTTCTTTATTCTCCCTTGTATTATATATAGTAGTAAAGTAAAGTAATCATTATATCACTATCCAACTATACAATCTATACTATATCAATACTTAGAAGATCCTCAGAAACATTGATTGAATTTTTTTATCTTTCATTAAAAATAGACACATTGTCATTATTTATTTTTCAAAAATAATTAGTTGTATAACACTAAAAGTGTTACACAATAGATAAATCATATAATAATAATTTTTATTAAAAAAGAACCCTAAAATTCAGGTAACAGTATTTATTGAGATTCTTTCTATAGTCTTTTAGCTAATCTAGGAGAATTCTAAACTTAATATTACACTACTCGACAAATTTGAATTTAAAAAAAAAAAGATTATTTATATAGATACTTAATTAATTTCAATTTTCAAAATATTAACGGAAGAAATGGGGTATTTTAGAACAGAGAGCACAGTGATATGACTACTGCTTATGATCGGGAATCATATGTTTTGGATTCAAGGATTAACAATAAACAAAGAAAGTGAATTTCAGGACCTCCCATTTAAAGTTCTGATGGCAATTTAATCATATAATACATATATTTTAGTGCTCATGTAAAAGCGAACGATTATTTTACCTATTCATCAAATGCTATTTCTATGATGTTTCTGTTCATTGAAACAAGTACTAGAATAAATTGAAGAAAGAACTATTAGATTAAATCAAACGCTTAAACACAATCATTTATCAAATTAAAATTCATAATTTTCTTTTTAAATTTTTATATTGTTACACAAACACATTCTTTAAATATTATTTATATTATTTTTATAAATTTATTTTTATTACTACGAAAAAACGTGCGAGTAGCGTATGTTTAGATTAGCATGACATAATAATTTAAGTAATAAATATAGTTTTTTTTTAGAAAAAAAATAATGATAAAATTGGAGTGTGTTATTAAAAAAGAAATTGGTATTAAGTTTAAGCAAACAAATGAACCCTTTTGCTAGCTAGAGCGGCTCTCCGGCAACTCCACCAGGCCCCAGATCTCGATTCGAGTCTCGCCGTTCTGCTGCTATTGGTTTTTTAAAAGGTGTTCCTCTTACTCTTTGATGTTTCTTTTTTCGAATTTGCAAACATAAATCTTTTCAATTGTCATGAGCAAAGAGAGATGAGTAGTAGAATCTTTGTGAAAAGGAATCGGACTTTCCAGAATACAGGAAAGAGAAAATTGTCGAGGGTTTATCAAATAGATAATTTTTTTTTTTGACAATCAGCTCATTTTCGTGTTTTCTGTTTCCTGTTCGTCAGTGTTGACGCAGAATTGCCAAAAGGTAAAAGTTGGAAGAACACCTTATTCCTAAGTAATAAGTTAAGCCGGGGAAGCGGGGACAACATTGAGCTTGAGAAATGATTGTATATTTCTATGTTGCAACCTTAAGATATGATAAAATACTCTGTTGAGTAGATTAGGTAGAGACTTCCAGATAGTTTCTTTCTGTTAATTGTCCATGTTTTGAACGGAATGCACTATGGCATACCTTTGATATAGCATCAGAATCAAACAAGTTCTTTGTGTGGCAATAGTGATCAATAATTGGATGTTTCTATTGCTACCTCCCTAAAATTAAATAGGGATTAGAAGTTGGATACATCTGTGGCTTGTATAAGTTCCTTGCATGCTCATTTCCTGAAGATGTTACATCATACTTCCCATTTTGACAGACCATGAGGGATAACATTACATTTTTCCATGGAGATCCGCGTCTCTTCCTCGGCAGAATGAGAATATATATAGGTACAACTATGGTGTAATGCCAAGTCCCACTCGGATATAGGTCAAGGTCTAATTCATAATTATTAGTTCAAAGATTAAAGAACAAATAGTTACAAATATACTCTACAAGTGTAGCTCAACATTAAGCATTGCAGCTGCATTCTAACGGACTGAAAGCATCATTTAAGAACCAAATTCCGTCCAAATGCATGTATTGCCTTCATTCTAACTGAAATAGTTCACTGTTTGTCTTTTAGTTCCTGCATGTGCTTTGATATGATATTTATTTGTTGTATTACTTGCAATTGTTGGTGTATCCTGCAGGTAATTTAAGAATGATGAGAGAATATGCTTCCATTTACATCAAATTGATACATATTGCATTGCAGCAATGACACTCGTCGCTTCATACAGTATATTTTAAGATTGCAATAACGGCTCTCCTTGCTTCAACCTCAAAACACAGGGAGACCTGTGCGGCTCTGTGACCTACTAAATAAAACAGAGATTCTGTAGAATTAGTGAAAGGTGATGATGAAAGAATCAACTCTCAGTAACAAAACTTGCTATAGTAGCATGAGATGTCCGCATTGTGCTGGACCTCTTTGTAAGGAGATGGTATAACAATCGACTCTTGTACCTTTTTTGTTTTGATTTTATTTTGTGTTTTCACAGTATTTTGGGGTGTTATTACCATGTGTATTTGACTGTCTCATTTCATTGCAGGAGACAGGCAAGTGGACGGTTCCCCCTCTAATCCGGGATAGCTTTTCTATGGTTCGATTTCATTGAATTAAGTTAACACTACTTTGTCCATTCTTAAATGATAAAATCCAGGTTTCTTCATTATTTTATGACACAATTTGAGTAGGTCACCAAATTTGACAAGTTAAATTACAACATGCATATTGTAGAATCCGTAGTTAAAAGAAAATTTGAAGAATTTATATTTGAAAATTTGTTTTATAACTGAACATCAGTTTTTGAGGTTGAATTGTTAAATAATCTTTGTTAAAGAAAGTTGAATTGTTAAATGACTTTACTTGATTGAAAAGTTAAATAGATGTAATTCTTGAATATTGAACCATAAGAGAGTTATATAAAGTAAATAATGCTTATAATTTGGAAGTGTAAAATGTTATCTGAAATTGTCAATAGAAAATATATTGCATGAATTAGTCAGTGTTGTAAAATTTATCCTTAGGTTTATGTGCTTATATTCTTGTTTTGTAACTAAATCATCTTGTCCTTATTCATCTCTCGCTGCCACTTTCTTCATTATTTCCCTGATGGTTCAGATTGGTTCTGCGGTTGGTGGTACTGCAAGTGCATTTTATGGCTTCAACCATGGTATGCAGCCGTGTTTTGACCATCTTCTGTTGTGTTTGTTGATAGTATTTGCAATTCTTGTTGTTAACCTGTTCTGTGTACTTATATTATATCCTCTTTTGGAGATTAAATAATGTTTACTATGGAGCGACATCATTTTTGATGATTCATAGCCAACTTCAATTACTTATGAATTAAGACTTAGTTGCTGTACAATCTGCTTCAGTTAACAGCCCAACCACGGTATAACATGAAAAACAAATATATGAAAATAAGCTGGGGATAATTTCCATGTTATTCACCACTGGTTCTGAAGATTTGCGAGATCAACACCTAAAGACATTTCTCTCTTAGGTCATACAATCGTTTTATACTACATTCATTATGTATCTAATGGGAGAGGCAAAGATTTTATTTTTGCAATGGAATTTTATTTTTGGTATACTGAAATGTCCTTTTTTGTTTCTATATTTGTTTCACAATGTTCAAAATTTCCGGGTCACCTATCGTTCAATCTGAGTTGCAAATATGTCTGCCTTTCTAGAAATTTGCCTAAGGAATTATGAATTACATGACAGAGGAAATCCATATTCTTATTTTGGTGAACTTGGAATTGTCTTATTATTTCAATGATAATCCGTGAAACTAGAAAATTCGTAGTTCAGAACACTCCTTTTACTGAAATTGACTTTTGACATCTTCAGACCTCCATTTACGAAGTTTGAGGCATGGACCTTAATTTAGCTTCTGCCCGACCATCTTGCATGGTTAGGTTAATTATTTTATCAAAGTTTCCTTGTTGAAAAACTGCAAATTATTGGGGTCTTGACATTCTCCTAGTGCACTCCCCCTATATGAATAATTATTTAAAAAGCTCACATTCTGGGAGCTCTATATAAACCCCTCCTAGGTTGTGGCAACTTCTTAATCCTTGGTTTTTTTATTATGACTTAATTCTTATAAAATCAATTATCCTATATCTCTTCCGCAATTTTTCAAACTTTACTGGTTTTTATATGTTAAAATCATGGATAAAACTATTGTTCTTCAAAAAAGGCTACGTCAAATATGATTCGACTCATTTATATATAAATCCGTTGCTTATGTTATATGGACCTGGCGTCCACATTGATGTGAAAATGTTTTCTGAAGGACAAACCAACAAGTTTTGTTTCTATCTTGTTCTTCTTGTTACTACTTGCAGTGATGCCGATTGTTGGAAGGTGGATTAAAGGACCTATGTGGTTGCAGTTCCTTGTTGGTGTAAGTTATCAGTTCTTTTTATTTCTTTTATACTTTCTCATGCTGTGAGATAAGGAGGCATAGAAGAAATTTGTAATACATTTTCAACAAGTCTGATAGAGGTTAGCGTTAATTGGAACGACAAAATTCTACAGCACTAAGCTTTAGCCTAGGATTGCGAAAGTGTCCATTTTGTGAACTCTATCTGTCAACATTACGTATCTTAAACACTAGCAAAACATATTTGCACACTGCACACATGACCAAAAGAATATAGCTTCTAGATTTTTTGAAAAGAAAAATAGAATTTTTCACTAATTCCTATTCTCTACCCTTTTTTTTTCTATCCATTTCTCAGTTTTCTTTTGATTTGGTGATTAAATATTCTTTTTGCACTTATTTCTTTTCATGCAGGCCCCTCCTGTGATTGTGTTCTCATCTGCATGTGCAGGGCTAGCAGGTTTGAACTTGCTTCTTTCAAGCCTCTAAAATTTTCTTTGGTATTAGAAATTTGCAAAGGCCTACTTGACAAAGAAAAACCTGGACTTTCACTTTTGATTTTCTCCATCTACTTGTACTTTTTTGTGTCGGTTGCTTTAATAGGAAGGAAGATCCAGGTGATACCCTCCATTGGAACAAAACTCATTTGTGTTTTACCTATTATTATTATTATTTCTAGATTGTATTCTCGACACGTGGAAAACTTGAATGTATTCCCTTATTTGTTTCGTTTGACGTTTTTCCATGGTTGAGACCTCACAGGTGGTGCTGTCCCTGCATTTGCACAGCTAGCATCTTCTTCTTACCATGCTGCGAGTTCATCTTCCTCGTTACCACCTACAACCTCACAGGATGAAAAGATGAGAAAGTCTTCAACTTCCTCAACTTTGTAGCTTAAACTGAGAAGAGATGTTTTTACTATTAGACATCTTGTGCATTATGAAGGATGATCTCTTAGTAAGTCATAATCTGTCCTGTCCTGATTTTTTTTTTGGTCATGCGTTTCCTGATTGTTTGTTTTACTAGTTTTGGTTTGTATTTAAGATGTCTACTTTTCGCCTGAGAGAATTTTTTTTGCTTGTCCATGTGATGAGTTTTTTATTTGTAAATTTCATCCTTAGTTTTTCGGTGAGGGTAGAAATTTTGCTCTTTAAAGAAGTGGGTCAAGCTCCATTGAACTGCATTTCAGATCTGAGTTTGATGCTCCAAAACCAACCCCATATTTCATCTATAAATCTCAACTAATCTTTATGAGAAATTGCAGAGATGCCTTGTCAACCTCAACTCATATTTATAAGAAATATGGGGTTGTTTTTACTGGGCAAACTGCAAAGTTGAAGCTGATTGAGTTCTGCAATTTCTGATGCCTGCTGCCTTCGCGGACAAATTTCTGTTTGCTGCTGACTGTTTCTTCTAACAGTGGACAAAACAGCAGCTTATTTGCCAACTGAAAATTCTGGACAAACTGGAGTAATTGCAGGATTCAACAAGGAGAGGAATTAAGCTCAACAGTTGGTAGGATTTTTGGAACTGGTCAAACTGGGCAGAAAATTGAAATAGCAGCATGAATTTATAACATTTGTTCAACAGTGAATTCCAGCAACCAGTATGGACAGAGATTCAGTTTAACGTTAGTTTGGAAGAATTCAATCGTCAAAATGAGAAACTTATATTGGATCTAACATTTTTTATGCTTGCATTTTATTATATTGATATATAATTTGTATAAATAGTTCAGATAGTTCAATTTTCTTAATCAAATACTCTTATAAAACACATTCATTTATTATTAAGAGTAATTGCCAAACCTGAAGATGGAAGATTAAGAAATGATTACTACCGGAGAGAAGATTGGTTAAATTACACGTATGAGCATCATAAACGCCAACAAGGATTCCACATGCTAAATCGGAGAAAAATTGAATATAAAAAGCATGTTATTACTGGCTAAACGAAAATTTTAAAATTAAATTATTTTTAGTCATAAGTATGTATAAAATGAAATAATGGAAGAATGAAGAAGTAAAAGGAATAAGAATAATCAATCTGAGTTGTTGTGGGGGTGGTTGATTGGAATTTGAGGTTTGAGGTCGGACTCTTATGCCTCACTTTTATTCTAATATTATTTTGTTCGTCTCAATTTATTTTTTTTTCTCCCAATTTTTAAGTATAATTTTCTGGTGACATGCTTAAGACCTTGAGATTATATTTTGATACAATGCCATGTTTAAAAGAAAAATGTATAAAGTCTATTTTACCCCCAGTCCAATCACATTTTGAGCGTGAATATTGGGAGAGCGTGGCTTGAAGTTCAAGAAAATATTCTATAACAAAACTCTGTTTTTTTCTTGGGCGAGAAAAGAACTGCAAAAACTCAGTTCTGCTGCAACAATGGCGTTTCGTACTGCTTTACGGAGAATGAGTTCTTCATCAACCATTCTCTCCAACTTCCTTAATAATGCTCCTTCTTCCAGAGGATTTATTGCGCCGTTAACTTCTCGTTTTTTAAGCTACGCGGGCAGTGTTCCCGTTGTGGATTCCAATGAAGAGAGCTTCACCATCAATGCCTGTGGAGGTTCCTTTGTCCGCTCTGAGCAGTTCCCTATTCAACGCGGTATCCTCATTTTTCTTCCTCTTTAACCCAATTCCATTTTGCAGAATTCTGAACTGTCCTTTTTGTCTTATTCCGTGATCACACTTCTATCTACGAGTGATTTTCTTCTTCTTAAAATTAGGAGTAGTAATTAGTTGTGAGACGGAAATGCAGACGTTTAATTTAAACTGTGTGTGACTATCTTCGTAAAAGTTTAAATTATCAGAGAATGGACATTTTTATTTTATGTCGGAAACAACTCCGCGTTTTGCCCTTTTCAATTCAGAAATGTTTGTTGAATTCGGGTGTTTTCATACTTTCTGTGAAGGTGTATGAGATCAATATATGGAGAACCATTTCAACGCCGTATTTTGATTCTTTCTGTTTAACCCATCTTCAGTTTGCAATTGCTTCTTTTATATTTGTATGGGCTTAACTCCACTTCATGTTGATCCTTCACTTCGTTTAATGGCGCTTCAGTGTCATCGTCGAGACTCTGAATCATACCTTTCCGTGCCTATGAGCGTAATCCTGAACAGAAGAATTGATATTTCACTTTATCCAAATTTTGTTTTAATTCTTTGGCCATATGTTTGTTATTCATGCTTATAATTATTAGCGGATTATACATGTATACTTGTATTTTTTGTCCGTTTGCGACTTTTTCCTCACGCTTTATTTTATCTTTGAGCTTAAAGCCCCAAAGGACCAGAGTTTTTTTGCGCCTTTTGCCCTTGATATCGATAACACTGCTAAGAAACTGAAACTATTGTTGACTCAGACTCAAATTTAAAAGCTAATGTTAAATTGCTTACAATGTGTTAGAGAGAGCTGATTTTATTTATTTATTTTATGTCTGGAACGATTTTTGCATCTTTCCAATTCCAATTTTAGAAATGTCTGATGATTTTGGTTTGTTAAATACTATCTGTGAAGGTGTATGTGATGTATACATG
Source organism: Datura stramonium (assembly GCA_018107945.1). Lineage (NCBI taxonomy): Eukaryota > Viridiplantae > Streptophyta > Magnoliopsida > Solanales > Solanaceae > Datura > Datura stramonium. The sequence continues at coordinate 105,304 of JACEIK010004568.1, read as the reverse complement.
GAAAATCCATTTCAAATTTCTGGCCCTCGAGGGGCATATGAGGCGAAGAATACAGAGGAGGGAATGTATGTGAGAATGGAAATGCCGGGTATTGATAAAGAAGATGTGAAGGTGTCGATTGAATATGGGAATATCTGCATAAAGGGGGAAGGAAAGAAGGAATCTACGCATGAGGACAGTGGGAGAACCTACAGTGCCACCATTGAGGTCTGTTCGAATTCGTATCAGCCTCAGTTTATGAAAGCACAGATGAAGAATGGTGTTCTTAGGATGGTAATCCCCAAGTCCAAGACTCCTCAGGCGGTGACTGGCTCTTATGAGATAAAGGTTAAGTAAGTTGCTGAGGAATATCATGTCATTGATCTCATTAAGTGAAATAGTGAACTATATATTTGCACAAGATTATTGAAGAAGTACTTGTGTACAGATATCTCCTGAGATGTTTCGTTGGAAAAATAACTAGATGATTTTGAGCAACTCTATGGATTTTATGATTCAATTGCTCTTTTAGCTTGATTTTTTACGTGCTGATTAGAATTCCCATGAGTATTGTGCTGCTATATGCTATTGAAGTATTGATTATGTCATTTTGGAAGTTTAGACCCCATTTTGTGGAATTACATTAGGTATGTTATTGTTGTTGTTAGCATATTTGAGTTTGGAGGTAGCACAAGGGTTTTTATTTTATCTTATTTTAATATATTAATCCGTGAAGAGAGAATGCATTTGTGTGAGATTCAAGCTCCACACCTTTGGTAGGCTGAAATTCTTGTGAGCAAAGACTTGCTCTGCTCCTATACACTGAAGGATTAGAAAATGAAAGTGAAAGAGTAAGCAAAAAATAATGAGCACCTCTACACTACATGGAAGGCTTTTGGCAGTAGGGTTGGGGGCGGCTTGCGCTTGAATCAGATTTATAAAAAAAAACAGTTGATTACTCGGATTGGTTCTTGTAATACATGTTCAAGTTTTTGGTTTTGGAGAATGAGGTGAAACTTGAGAGCAGGTTCTATTTTGCAATATGGTCATGTTGCTTCTTTTTGAGCTACTGTAACTGGTTATGACTTTGTTTGTATTGCTTTATGATGTGGAAAATGCTCAAATCTTGAATTTGGTGACTTATGATGAATATCGGTCTGTATTCTGTGCCCCTCAAGTCTTTAGTTCTAATATCTTCCAAATATGTTAAGGCAGATTATTTTGTGAAACATAAGACATGCTTATAGCTTGTGTTGCCAATTAAGTAGATTCACTATACTCAACTCACAATTTCACTGGATAAAGGAGCCAACTTTGTTTCTAGTTTCTGTTGGAACATGTAACTTCATTTGTTAGAATAGCTTGCATTGAGTCTCTCTACGCCTATCCTTTTTTTTCTTTTTCTAAACCTTTGTTTGTTTTTTGGAAAATAGAATTTGGCTCCGGATTGCCTATTTTTGTTAAATCCAAGGTTTCTCTGGAGGAACAATTAGTAAGTTTTCATATGAATGCTCAAATCCAGTTAAGTTTATAGCATCTAGCGATTTCACATTATCCCCCTTTTACCCAATTCACTGGATCTTTTGTTTTCCACAAATTATTGATCCATTAGACTCTAAAACAAGAGCAATTGACTTGACTAATATTTGGGGTATAAATGTGATGAACTAGCATATTAGACTGGAGGACTGAACAGTTGCTGCTGATTCTTTAAGCAACAAATTTCCCTTTCTTAGACACTCTTTTTGTGTGTGAGCGCGCGACAAACATGTGCGCGTGCACACTCTTTTATTCTCGAGTACAAGTAGTGAACAGTAACTTTTCTTTTCAGTTCCAGTTTTGGACATACGTTTGGTATGTTTCAAGAGCAACGACATAGTGGTGGTACTACTTGAACTTTGTTGTTCAACAGTAGCTTTATTTTCCTTTAAATGGATGGATAAGAAGTGTAGCTACTCGTCTGTTCAAATTTGGACGCACAGATTTATCCAGGTACATGTTTGTGAGAAGTAGCAAGTACCTTATCAAATTAGTTGAGGTGTATAAGTTGGACGAAATATTACACTTATAAAATAAAGAAAAAGTGTAGCTACTCAAATTTTTGGTGTCAATCAGAAGAAGAAAGCTTACAACAACCAAATCGATCTGCCGCCTTTTGAGTGGGTGCTACTTTAAAATAATCGAAGCGTTGTTGGGAGGTTAAATTTAAAATTCGGGGCAGTTTGATTTGAGCTAGTTTTGGATTGAATTTCAAACCTGATTTATTGAAGTTTAAAGTCACAATTGAATTATATTAATATTTTATTAAAGTAGTATTATAATTGTATGAAAATTATATTTTAAGTTTGTATGTTATTGTACTTGAATTGAAGATATGTGAATATTGTATACAATGTTGTTATAGTTGTATTAAATTTTCAAAAATCAACATTCTAAATTTATAGAGTTATATACATATTTCATACAAAATTTTATATAAAATTTATACTTACATATATCTTTCATACCGATTTTTCACAGAAATTATTAGCGAAATTGAAAGAGTGTTTTACATATATGTTTTGAAAAAACTTATGCTATGTTTGATAAACGAAAATCTTATGGGACTTTTGATAAATATGAATCCATTAAGTAATCCTTGGGTCGCTTAACTATGGGCCTATATGTCTCAACCCACGTAGTTAGAATGGGCCTAATGGTCCAAAATTCGGCCCAAAGTAGCTAATAGGACTGAACGTGGTGGTCAAGGCAGAAGAAACATTCAATCAAATCGGAAGTGTCATTTCCAAAACCCACTCCAAAACCCTTGATCGAGCAAATATCGTTGAACTCGTTTCATCCATCGGAAAAAATGTCAATGGCTCTAAGTCTCAGAAAAGCAGCCGGAGCTTCAACACTGTTCAAATTCCTCAGCCCCAAATCCCAATTTACCTCCGCCGCACCTTCAGTTACACGCTTCTTTTCCTCCACTACCACCTCGGATTCAAATTCCTTAAGCAAGGAACAGAGGAACTCTACTGAGCCAAGTAATTGATTCATCCATTTAGCTCTTTTTCTTATTTATGCCTCATGTGATGTGATATTTGTACATTTACATTAGGTAGAACGTGTATTTTATGTCAAGTGGATTGTTGACACATTTACGTTATGTTTACAGTCTCTTTAAGTTTAGTTAGAGATTCGTTTAAAGTATAGAAATTGGTGCAAAATTTAGAGAATACTGCTAATTTATCCTGAAAGAAATTGAGTAGCGGTATGGACCAAACAGAAATGGAACTATAGACTTCTTTCATTTGTCGAAACTTTGCTCAATTTTGGTGAGCAGTATCCTATGCACCTGTACTGCTGGAAGGTAGCATGTATCTGGTGGAATAGTCTTTGTGCGTACAAGCTGGCAAAACACTGCCATTATTAAAAATATCTATAGATGATTTATATGGCCGGCTACATCCAAAGGTGTAGCGTAGTGGTCAATGGAGTGAATGCAAACCTTGGAGATCAGGTTCAAATCTCAGCAAAAACACACACACATAATTGATTTTTTCTCATGTGCCTAAGCCGTGGCGAGCAGAGTTACTTGACATGTCTATGCTGGGGAAGGTAGCACTATCTGGTGGTAAAGCTGAGGTGTACAAAGTTTGTCTCAGATCCTGCTAGTGTTATCCTAAAAGAAAAAAAATGATTCATATAGCCAGTTCAAACTAGTTTGAGATTGAGCCCTAATAGTTGTTTTAATTTACTACCAATTAAATGTCAAAGTTCTTTTTTTTAATTTCCTTGTGTTTATTTGCAGTTCTGGTGACGGGTGCGCCACAAGAATTCAAGATGGAGAACCCATTTCAGTCAGCAGGACCCAAGGAAGTGCTAGAAGTGGATACTGTGAAGGATGGTATACTTGTGAGAGTTGCAATGCCTGGTGTTAGTGAAGATGGGATTAAGGTATGGTTAGAGAACAACACAGTTTACTTCACTGGCAAAGGAGAAATCGAAGTGGAATCTGAGGAATCAGGAAGGAAATATGGTGGGAGTCTTGAGTTTAGCACTGATTGCTGTAAAGCTGAGAAGGTTGAGGCACAAATGAAAAATGGGATTCTTAGAATGGTAGTTAAAGGTGAGATGGGACAAGATTGATTTTTGTTCATCTTGTTGATATATCCTCCTTAGACATGATCTATGAAAACTTTGTAGTATTTTGGGAAATATTTGATCAAAGGTCTATACCATATGATGATTGTCGGAATCACTTGATTAATAGGGAGTGCTTGCAAATATTCTTTATGAAAAAAATGGTTTCTTAGAATGGTAGTAGAATCCACTTTGTCTACGAACAAGAAAGCTATAAGTAATGTATCTATAGATCTCATGGAGAGTTCGATCCCCGTTGAGTTCTTACGCTTTCATGTTGACAACTCAATTCATTCAAAAAGGTGAGATGGGGCAAGATTGACTGTCTTAATGTTCTCTTGTTGTTCATCTTGTTGATATATCCTTAAACATGATGTATGAAAACTTTGTAGTATTCTGGGAAATAATTGATCAAAGGTTATACAATATGATGTGATGGTTGTTGGAATTACTTAGTTAATAGGGAGTACTTGCATATATTGTTTGAGAAGAATTGTATTTCTTGTTGTGTGATCCCTTGAATCTTTGTACTCCGTTCCACTTTGTTTGACACGTTTACTAATTGGAGAATCGAAGAGGTTCTTTTTTATCACTTTTTCTTACATGTTTCTCCTATTATTTGAATTATTAACTATTTGACTTATAATACTTTTTATGTAGTTTCTAAATATGCAATGGAACTTAATTAGCTACTTGGGTTTCTGAACAATGAAGTCATTGGTTTCCTTAATTAGTGTTAAGCATGTTACTGTATACAGATATTAGTGCATAGTTAAGATTGCTTCACTGCTTTGATGATTTCTCATACTGATTTATCTGGTATAGTATTTCCTTTGGTACTCAATTAGCAAGGGAAATATTTTGTTTTATGAGATTACTTTTAACTGCATTAAGCATGTTAATGTGTTTAAAGATCAGTGGCTGAGTATGAAGAAACTGGAAACTTTATACAGGGAATCACAGAGATTCCCAACAAATGAACACTTGAAAGATCAATGTTGGCATGAAAAATTCATCGAAAGACGAATCAAACTCTTTGTTCATTCGATTAATCAACCATCTTCTTGTTCGTGCTCCAACGGATGTTCAGTAAACTAAAGAAGAACGCGAAAATCTGGCTATGGTGATCGTTGTTCATTTGGCTCTTTACTGCACCATCTTTTTCCTGGTGATGGTTTCTAACATCTCCTCTTACAATCACTTGCTTTCTCCCAACATCTATTGTATACTCTCTCAACCCTGCCAAGATTAGTCGCAATAGTTAGTTCTCAAAACTTTATGTGCATGTGTGTGTAGATTTTTCTTTTTTATTTTTTTCGGATTATCAGATTATTTAAAAGGCAATTACAGCTAACTTATTATATTAAGTGGAGCTAATAACTTGAAAACTAAGGCAAACAACGTGCTACAATGGGGCAAAGTATAGTTAAGTGTAAAAATTCTAACACTACAAGTGCATAGAAGTTAGCTAAGAGTAAAGGAAGAAAGATTTCCACGCAAGTAGCGGAAATAGCAAAATTTAACTTAAACCTTTCTTCACCCAAAGGTACGTTCTAATGATCAATGAATTGGATTGATAATCATGAAATTTCAAGTCGAATTTTAACAAAAGTAAAAATATTATGATTTCTTTTATTTATTCAATTTTTAGTGGGCAAAGTTATCCGATATCTGTACTGGTGGAAGGTGCAGAAACCCTGTGGAATTAGTGATTTTTGCATCCAAGAGTGTGGCCTAATAGTGAATAAAATAGGTTGAGAATTATGAAATCTCAAATTTAATTCTCGGTGAAGCAAAAAACATTAATTTTTTTTTCTTCTATCTGTCCTAATCTTTGACAAAAAAAGTTTCTGATATACTAAAACCCCATGCTCAATTTCTGAACTTCCCTAGTTTTATATGTTAAGATAACCCATGACAAGCTAACTACGGACACCGCGATTATTAGAAACATAATAAAAATAGGGAAATTCACAAATTATGCAGAATCCCCACATTCATGCAATATATGTACATATAAATATATTAAGCCTAAGTTTGACATCAAACAAATAATAGTTATGGGAAAGAGTCTCTCTCACCTGTTATCTTTGAGATGAGTTGAGATATTCTGCGCCTGCAATGTGTGCATCCCAAATTTGCATTCACCACTACCACCTGAAACTAATAATCACCAACCCCTCATATACAAGAAACTAAACCAAGTCCAAACACCATGGATTTTATGTTGCCCAAATAGAAGTCATCAACATATATCATTCTTGAAAACATGAATTTTTACTTGCTAAAACATAGATACAACAATAACATATTCACTGAAATCCTGCAAGTAGGGTTTGAGAAGGGTAGGATGTACGCAGTAACACAGACCTTATTCCTATGTTTGTGGGTAGAGAGATTGTTTTCAGTAGTCTCTCGAAAGCCAAATAACGACAGCAAAATAATAAAATAAACAAAGCAGATAAAGCAACGTATAGTAGTAAAAATGAAAAATAAGATATTACGCGAATATTAAATAAAGGAAAGACGAGAAGAGGAGACTAGCCCCCGCCTCTCCCACATAAGTAAAGATGAATTTTTACTTTCTATAAAAACACAAAGATAATGAAAAAAAAAAGAAGAAGACACAATTAAGAACCTACAGAGGGAAGCTTAAGATTTGCAACACTCAACAAAGTCTGCTTTGGACATTTTGATTTCTCCATGCTAATTAATTGTTCCTTCTTTTGATGGCTATAGTGATGATGATTAAGAGGAAGAGTAGAGTTGTTGGCCTAATTGGCTAATTGCATTGTATTCTACAGCCTGGTCAACATATATATATTAATACATCCTAATAATACTTATCCTAACTAATTAATCACTTGTTCAACATTTACATACACACTCTAATACATCCAACCTATAGGAACAAACAAACTAGAACATTTATTATTATAATCCCACCTTTATGTGCCAGATTACAGAGATTAAGGGTGTGTTTGATACGAAGGTAAATGTTTCTCCGCAAAATAAGTGATTTTCTTATTTATTTTATGATATTTGGTAATAGAAAATATTATCTCCAAACATTCATGTATAATCTAGACAAACACTACAGGAAATGGAAAGTCATTTTTTAAAAATTATTTTTGAACAACTTACTTTCCGAAACATTTAAACAATTAAACTTATCAAACATATAAGAAAATAGAAAAGCATTTTTTCGAAAGATATATTCCACTGTACCAAACACACCCTAAGATAAATGTATTCAAAACTAGCAGAGTCAGAGTATAATGAGGAATAGTTGGGTAAGAGTTTGGCATGTTATGGCCATCAATAACGAACTTATATACCCTTTTACCTGAAGGTGGTTTTCACGTTCCCATCAAATACTTGTATTTAAAAATATTATTCCTTCGTTTTAATTTATTTAAAAAAGTATCTCTTTCTTTTTAATTATAACTTTTCACGATGACATGCTTACTTGTTTAGTTTAAAACTATAAAATTCAAAAATTTTCTTTACTTATTAAATTTATTACTAAATTAAAATCAGACGAATAAATTAAATCGGACAAAGCAATAACAATAGTAGGTGCTCGCTCATATTCAGACAAACAGAGATCGGAAGAATCAGAGAGCTTTTGCCCAGAGATTATTAGTTTAATTTATCTGTATGGGAAGTACCATAATTTATTTAGTCCGTGAAGCAGGTTAACAGCTACTAATAAAGAGATCATGGAGTATATACATAATAATAAATATAAGAATGGGACACCTAATTGTACTTGGGATATTTAAAAATGGAGTACAATACCTAAACTGCAACTTATTAGACACAATATATCAAAAAAGTATATGAAAAAAATTACACATGTAAAGGGTCATATCGCCCATAGTAGGGCGAACTGCATCTGCAGTTCTGACACCTGTTAACTCTGTCCGTTATCTTGCTTAACCAATTAAAAAAAAACATTTAACCAATAATGAAAAATAATAATAATATCATGGTTCGCCCAAAATTGGGCAAATTGCACAATATCATTTTTTTTCCTTTAATTTTTCTTGTGCTAGTTAAAAAAAAAAAAGGAATGAAGAAGAAGCAGCAGCTGATAAACAACCAAAAAATATTTGTGCACTTTTCCTCGTAAATAACGCGTAATGAAAGTTGAAGAATGGCTTAACCTCTTTGAATTCTTACTGGTTTCAATCTGAAATACTCATAACCAAACACCCCTTTCCTACAACAACCCCCAAAATCACCCCAATCCTAGAATCCAATGATGACCCAATTCTTGAATCAAATGAACAGATTCTTTCAGGCCCCAAAGATTTCAAAAACTCCAAGTTTTATGGTCAGATCTGGGTGACCAATGTTTGAGCTCTAAAGATTGCATCTTTCATTCAGAGAAATCCCCAGCTCCAAAATCTGTTCTTGTTGAGCCTAAGGTTGAGCCAATTCTTTCTGGAAAAGAATACAATGAGTTCAAATTTTCCTCTGAGGGAGGTGTTAAAAACAGGGTAATTTTTACAAGGAGAAGAAAGAGGAAGAGTAATAGTAGCAAAAGTTTGTCAGTACTGGAGTTTGAGGAGCTAAAAGGGTTTATGGATCTGGGTTTTGAATTTTCAGATAAAAATAAAGAATCAAACTTGGTGTCAATAACTCCTGGATTGAGGAGATTAGGAAGAGGAAAAAATGAAATGGGATTTGAGGAAAAGTGCACGTATATTTTTATTTTGGTTGTTTATCAGTTTTTTTTTAAACTTGCAAATGAAACAAAATATTATGGTGTAAATGAAATTGTGCAGTTCGCCCAACTTTGGGCAAACCATAATATTATTAATTTTTGTGTCCAATAAATTGCTGTTTAGGTGCTGGTTAGCCTACATGTATATTTCTTTTATTTGATAATCATAATGTTCAAATTAATTTGAGCGCATTGGACCTTCATTAATTTCACAGGTATTCAATAATTCTGTCAGCTAGAGCTTGAACATATGAGAAGAAACTATCTAATATTTTTGCCACCAATTTGAACTTGAGAATTCTATAGTTCCTTAACTCATTTCATTGACCGCTAAGTTACATCCTACTAATTTCACGAATTAGAAACAAAGTTCAAAAAAATCAAATCTTTAATGATTCCGTCATCTATAAGAATAGATATTGGATAACTTTTATAGTTGTTTAACTATTAAAAGGGAGATAGTAAGGAAGAAAGAGGAAGTGGGAATTGAACTCTACACGGAAGGAAACTCCTAACAATATCACTAGACTGTAAACTTTGATGGTAATCTAGTTGACATTGGGACTCAATGCCCACACAAAATTCTGTAAATGTATTTCACACAATTGAAAAAGGAAAAGAAAACGGCAGCGGAAGACCACACTGAGGGTAAGCTCAAGTAATTCCGACATCTGGGGTCTACATGCTGATAAGTAGGACAAGTCAATATTAAATTGGAAAATCAAAACTTCCAAGAAGTCAGTATTTCATGTGACATAAACAAATTGTGGTTTTCATTTCTAAGACGGTCAACGTAGACATCTTCATAACATCTATGGCATGTAGACAAAGCAAGAAACTAAGCATTGAGCTACTCAGAAATATTTTCAGGATCAGCTTCCCAGGGGTATTGGTTTTTGACTTGATTCTTTTTCAGAAAGTATAAACCCAGGCAAAACAAGAATCTCATAATCAAATTCCCTCTCTCAGGTCAATCAGGCTTTTCGAAACGAACTGCACGCAGTTCCCTCAAGCATATGATTTGTCCTCTGTACAGGATATGGACTCTCCGACGCGCTTGCCAAACTAAAGTAGATACAATGCGAGCATGGAACTTTTTGCGTATGTTTGGGGGAGATGAAAATAAACATATTCAAGAATAGAACTGCATCCAGCCATGCTTTTTCCTCGAGAGCTCTGAGAAAACAACTCTAGTTACAACAGATCCACGTTGTTTGTATTCATTACCCCCCTGTATGAAGACATGCAGAAAGGAGGAAGAGCAATCATGCACGATGTTTCCCCAGCTTCCAAAGTATTGAAAAATCTATAGTTACAATAACCTAGAGGAAAACAGATACAAAAAGGTAAAGAAAGTTCCCAGCTTGTAATAAATGAAAACAATCTCTATTCAGCCATAGATATCACCAACCACTATGCTTCGCAGTTGCTCAAATGATCCCAATTTAGAAATGCATTTGTACTACCACGAAAATTCGCTCTCTCCCTCTCTCCTGATTAAGTATACAACACTGTTTAGATACACTTCAAGAGTGCTCAGAAAATACAAAAATCTATATCAAAAAGAACAAAAAATATGTCCCATTCTCGACTCAACCTTGTAAATTAAACTATATCAAAATGTTAGACAGAATTCTTGTTGAATATAAGAGGTCTCAAAAAGGATTACTCACTCAAACTAATTGACACAGGACTAAAAGGTCTTCTCACAACAAGTTTATGTCTAACAGTCCAGGAACAAACTAATCTTAAAGAAATTCCATTTTAATTAGTACCAAGATGAATCATCAATTTTTGGTAAAGCGTTTGATATATACATTTTCGCCAATATTTTACACTTCCTCACCACACTACAAACCTTGCAAAGCCTAGGTGTACTTAGAGATCCAACAGAACTGCATGAAATTCAAATCAAAATCCCTAACATCCTAAGAGAAATCTGAAGCATGTGTTAATTTTTTACTCCTATGAAGCTTTCCACAACCGAAGACACAGGAGGGGAAATACTTCAGAGTTTGCTCGATAGAGTCTTGTCAGCAATCCTTCTAGAGTACACACTACTTTAACTTTTTCCTTCTTTCAGAAGAACAAGGAAGAGTGCAGTTTACACACGAGCCCCAAGTTAAAATTGTGTACTTTCTTTCCATATGAATTGCCTGAATCTTGGAAAAGCTTGAAGAAAGGTAAAGACAAAAATTTCGCTTTATTTATCCAAAGAGCCATCCTTGGTTTCCAAGAGAAAGGCTTTAGGCTTCACGTAGTATTGTCTAAAATACTTAGCAGTTAGCATCACAGGTAACTAAGACAAATCTTTATAAAGGTAAATAAGAAAGTCTTGCCCTATTATGCAAAAAGTCACAGAGTCCTTGGTTTCCAAGAGGGAAGTTTTAGGCTTCTTGAAGTATTGTGTAAAATGTTTAGTATCACATGTCATTGAGATTTGAGGCACTTTGATTTACTCACAAAGAGAAATCTTTATCACTTCTCAGTTCTAATTTCTAACTAACCTAGTTCTGCACCTATACCACTACCCAAATGCCAAAACTTCCACCTACTAAACAAAATCTTGTACAAGCTTGAATGAAGTTGAAACGCATGGAACTCAGGAAAATGTTAGGTATAATTAATACATAACAAGAAAAAACTCGAGAACAAACAACATAGTATTGCATTGCATTTTTTGTAGCTCATTACATTGAAAAACATCAACAGATTGTAAAACAAATAAGCAATGATCTTCAGAAAGCAGAAGGAATAACTCATTAGCAACTTTAAAGTGCCAATACTCACCTCATCTTCGTCGTGAAAATCCTCCATCTCTTCGATTCTTCTCCATTAACAAAGCTCTTTCTCTTGCCTTCTCCTTCCTCTCCCTCTCCAACCGCTCTTGTCGCAATTCCTCCACTGTCTTTTTCCCATTACTCTTTTTCACAGGCCTCGCATAATCATTATCTTCGTCACTCTTTTCAGCGGAGTCATCTTTAGGTTTCTCCATATACCAAGGCAATTTCGTTCCTTTACCAACAATTCCATACCCTAACCTATACTTCTCATCCTCCGGAGTAATAACCCTCGGCGGTTGCTCTTTCTTCGCTCTCTTCTTATCCCTTCCGTCTTTCTCCTCATCTTTTACTTTAACTGGGTCAAGGATTCGAATACCTTCGAACAAGTTGATGTGGTTAGAATCCTTCTTCCCCGATTTCTCCTCCGGCGATTTCTGTTCTGATGACGATTTTTTGAGGTGATTTGACGACGACGGCGCCGATGATGATAATCCACGGGCTTGACGGAGCTGCTCGAGCCGATATTCGGAATCGCGCTTGCGAGATTGTTCCTGCTTGAGCTGTTCCTCTTTAGCCGCGGCTTCCTCGTCACGCTTTACTTTCTCACGGTTATCAAAGTTGTACACGTTCCATCGTTTCTGTGGGAGAATATTCAAACCTCCATGGCCCCCCATAGCTTGGTTGATTTAGATCTCTGGTACAACAATTTTGGCCGATGGGTCGGGGAAATCGATATCCCTAATTTCTGGAATTGAAGTCGGTCAGCAGATCGATAATCGGGTCGGTTTCTGGTTCAAGCTTATGTTATAATGGGCTGTGCCTCGCGTTCTACAGCACTGGCCCGATAAGACGGAAATCTAGAGGTGTGATTTACAAGGATAGCCAGCCTTGGAGGTGGATACTTTTAAATTTTTGACCTCATTTTAAGTTTAACAAGTTTAAAGCCATCTATTTTAAGATCATTTCTTAAATCTGGAGTAGCTGAGTGATTTGCAAGAATAACCTTTATAAGAGGTAATTTTAAATTTCTAAATACAATAAATTTGCTTAATTGATCACAAATTCTGTACTACAAGACACTTCAGTAGGAATACATAAAACTCATGGTGATTAATAGTTCTCCGCTTGTCCACTTGTTGCTTAGGAGTTCTCGAATATCAAATGGACCTCCCAGGATTGTAACTTTAAGGTGGCTGATTTCCCTAATTTTGCAATATCAATATCATTTGTTTTATTGATAAAGATGTCAGCAAACATCGTTCAGAGATAATGTATCACTACATTCTGTTACCTCCTCAAATCTGTCGGCTATTGAGACCACAATTCATCAAGCATATCGTCTAAGCCATTGAACTTGCATGACCGAACACTTGTCCAAGTTAGCCAGGTGGAAAGTGGAGGCAGAGCTAGAATTTTAAATTTACGAACTCTGAATTCTATAAATAAATTAAAAAAAAAGCAACTTATTGGATTCTGGATAAATAGTTATACATATTATGTGGATTAGAGTTTGGGTCAAAGTAATTGGGTACTGCTGGACCTGTAGGCTGTAGCTTCGCCTCTGGTTAAAGTGAATTTATAACATATGAAGCATGGAAGTGAACGTGATGACATCATAAGGATCTCATATCCTCTTTCCACCTCCAAATTTCCACGAATATACAAACCAAATACAAACTACAGAAACCATTGCCTTGCAATTGCCATTGGCAAATCTTTCTCTTTTCAGCTGTGCTTTGAGAATGCTGTTGCGTCTGAATTTGGTATGTTGTTAGAAAGTTAAATCATTTATATTGGACAGCGGCTCAGCAAGTGTCAACCACAGACGATGATGACAAGTAGCATAGCAGCTTCAGAACAAATCTTCAAAGAACTGAATTACACAGATTATCATACTGCTCATGATTTCTGATGCATGGGTACCTTGCTGCTCCCAGAAGGAAACATCATATCGCGTCAAGTATCAACTCTTCAGAAGATGAAGTCGCTCAAAGCATAGTTCTTACTAGCAGAATGTTTCTTTACGATGTAGGAACTGTCTTCAACACCCGCACTCAAGCAATTCATCCTGTGCCTGTGGAGGTAGCTCTTGTAGTAGAGTGTGGAGATGGGGTATTGCAAAACATGCAAGAAATTATTAAAATATATCACCTACCATTCAAAGTGATCCTCGCAGCAAATAGAATTGCAGATAATTGAAATTCCAGCTGCTTTCCTGAATATAGCAACATAAATTAACTGGTTATTTACGAGGAATAAAATGCTTAAACCAGGCATTGAACAAGTTTCAGAGAGTTGAATAGCGTAAGAATTGGATTCAAGAGAATTTTAATTGTAACATACAGAATATATTTTGAACTAAACCACATTGTGATGGAATATCAAGACATTAGAATAAGTTGTCTTAGTTTTTTATGCCAGTACAAGTGTTTCTCGGTTGGGATGAGTCTTATGGAAGGGGTACCAATAGCAATTATCACTCTGTCCTTAGGACCTAAAATCTTGATCTTGAGAATTTCAAATGACAATATATGATCTGGTGTTTTAATGTGTAGGAGTCACTGTCCAGCACGCTAACATGATGAAGGGAGTGGGTCGGGAGTTTACAGTCGATTACTGAGTTGACCAGTCAAGTCATGCTTTCACAAAATATATCAGGATCATTAGATGTAAAACCATCACATACCAAGTTGCAGAATACATATCATAGAACTTGTCGAAAGCCTTATCAAAACAATAGTGACAAGCTAAAAGATCCTTGATGTCTGTCACTCTGCACGTAGATTTGCAGCATTTTACCTATGTTTAATAAAGATTGCATCATTAAGCATGTCAAACATACAGGTAAATATGATAAATTCAAGCTATATATAAAAAATATCAAGAGCAACCAAAATGGTGATAAAAATTAAAATCAGTATTAAATATAAATTAATGAACTACACCTCGCAAGGAACCAACACAAGGACTTTCTAGGGGATCACCTACCCAAGTACTACTCTCGCCCAAGAATGCTTAGCTTTGGAGTTGTGGGGTATTAGCGGTTGCATGATTGCATCCCTCACATAATTAGATTACTTTACATTGGCAATCAACCTATAACAATCCTCCTTTAGGGCGTGGGACTGGTTATACCTTGCAAATCTCTCTTAGGAGTTAAAATCGCAAGCAGTGATCCAAAACGCTGACAGACAATGAAACAGGGAGTTCTGTTCAATTTTAGCTTCTATTGGCATCATGTAAAGGCTTCCATCCGAAAGTCATAGACTACTAAATGTACGACCAGCATGGATAGCACCATGGGGAGTTAAATAGCTTATATGGCTTTGCACTCCAATGGTATGCCACATTAACTAAACTTTTTCCATATTGATGCTCCAAAAGTACGCAAACAAAATAAAGCTTGTATTTATATAATATTCCAATATTATGTTTTGGGACAGTTGATCTTCAACAAAATTGATAAACGTCCTAATAATGATTAAATTGCAAAAAGTATAGTACTATAACGAGAATTAGAAGCCTTACACTCTCCATAACAGTCACATTTTACACATATGTATGATATGAAACATAACTTGAATCAAATTGAAATTACAGGAATTAAGATGTAAAGCTTTACCAAACGCTTGAGCTTATAGGAGTAGTATTGTCTGTGAGAGGGGTGTCCAGTGATGTGTTCTCTCAGGTGACCTGCACTGAGATCACCATAAAGATTAATCAATTCTCCTTCACTACAAATTGAATAAATCATAAGCTCCGCTGGTTAAGAAGGCCAAGAACTGTGATGCTCAAAGAGGTATCAGAATTATAAATTCTTCGAATCCCTTTAGTTTCATCACAAAATCCAGCTCCTTATTTGAATCCTTATCAATTATGTTCAACCATGGAGTAGGGAACCTCCCCCATCAAAGAAAACAGATTATCTAATTAAGAGTCATCTGGTCACGTTTTCCCACCAAATCTCAAGCAACATGTATAGACATACTTTAGGGGTCACTTCAACTGCCGCTAAATTACCTGTCACAAAAGGTATTACTACAATCAAGACACATGGCTAAAGCAGTTGATCTTCGGCAGGTGTTACAGTTAGCATCCAATGAGCTTTTGCCAATTTGATGGCATCTGCAGATAAGGAGAGACCAAAAATCAATATTAGTGATGGGCCTCAATCTCATTCTTCTTTTCATGGTATAGTGACAGAAATCTGAACCAATAGAGGCAAGTATTAAATTTTGACAAAAGCATATAGTAGAGACAGCAGAGCTTGGCTACCGCAGTTTCTTAAAGCACTAGGCAAACATCAATCTAGATCTTTATTTATTTTTTAACATGTCTCATTCCTATGCAATACAAATTGCCATATTCAAAAAATTGATTACATTTTTCAAATCATAAAGTAAATACATTATTATCTATGTTTTTACATACACCTCTTTTCATGTTGAAATGGAAATATAGAGTAGTTGGAACTTAGACTGAATGCCTAATATCTAGCTGAGGATCAGAAAGGTACATGAAGGTAATTCTTAAAAAGAATTGAGCAGAAGTTAATACATGGAACTGTATATATTTATCTTGAATCATGGTGAATGATAATACTAAAGCATGAAAACACTTTAAAATTTAGATTACATTTCTTTCATCATTGTCATCGATCAGTCAAAGATCAAGTAGGAGAACAGACAATGTCAATTGCCGGAAGATTGAATAGTGATTAATCCAACATAGGGCTGTCAATTTTGTTGATTATCTTAAACCATAGTTGTTAAGACTGGATACAATAGACCCTTGTAGTCCGGCCCTTCCCCGGACCCCACGTATAGCGCGAGCTTAGTACATTGGATTGCCCCTATACTTGTTAAATTGTCCCACATTGATGGATATAAAGAGCTATTATCTCCTTGTATGGTTTTAGACAATCCTCACCTGGGTTGACTTAGCCAAGATCTATTTTCTTAACAAGGTATTAGAGTCAAACCCATCACTATTCTTGATATACCTAATGGCAGGCCCCAGTGAAATGTTGTTCCCATTCCAATGTCTAGACCTAGGCATGAAGGGCTAATTTGTTGATGGAATATGTTGTTGTGTCCGTACATGCTCTTAGGCAATTCTCACGTCGTGAGCTAGCTTTTGAGGTTGAGTTCGCCCAAGGTCCATTTCCTTAACAACAGTGAAGGGAGAACACTCATATTCACGCACAAAGTGAAAGTCAACATACATCAAACATATAAAGAACAAGCACACATGGTCAATGTACTCTCACCTTCGTCCTCCTTCCTTCGGTGGGGGAGGAGGACGGAGGCTGCTGTATTGTTGCAGGGATGCAATTAAAATGAAGTTACAAGACTAAAATTAAGAAAACTAAACTAGAAGGAATTAAGGAACCTTTTATACAGTTGCAGAAGCTCTTTGGATATATTGGATTTACTTTGAGCCGCTTCCACCTGTGTAAGGCATTACTAAGAATAGCATAACAAAAATATAACTACTACTTCCTACTGGATTATTTTCTAAGATCTTAAGAAAGGAAGTAGTACCTGTTCGCTGGATTCACCAGCTTGACCAGAGGAAAGGGGTCGAGTTTTTGATGCCATGACCAAACAATCTTCAGGAAGATGACCTGGCCTCTGGCATTTCCAACTACACCAGTGAAATTATACTTAGAAAAAATTACTTCCCATAGCTATAAGGAGCACAAAATAAGGCACATTGGACTTTTGATCGTAAAGGTGGTTTCCACATGCAGCACATTGTGTAATAATTTAAGTCCAAGCAGAAGCTTGATCGCTGAGAATCATTGACATATAACAAATAAAAGTCTTTGGTGCCCAAGATCTAATTTTGAGAGATCACTCATCTTCAAACTGAATGTCAACAAGCTTACCATTCATGAGTACAAAGAGCAGATCTTTTCTTGGACCATCGATGACGGTCAGAATCCCAAATGTCACCACCAGATTCAGGAACTTCCAATTTGCACTTTTGTCCAGAAAAAGTCTCAGCTTGGACTTTGCTACTTAAGGCCCCCTAAGACACCATCAGAGACAGTTTAGTTGAAGAAGCAGGTAATATAAAAGTACGTATTGCTCAGATGTTTTTTATTTTTTGGGGTAACAGTATTGCTCAGATGATTTAGAGATAGGGTGCATACTACATATCCTGATTCCTGACCAACATACAACTCCAGTTTAGTTAGAAGCTCTAATGTTCAATACATGGGACCCTTTTAAAAATGCTGAATCCTTATCTGATTAGACTCCAATATTCTCTAACTAATAAAATTAATACAAAAAAGCTATGAACACATAAAAATGTGTTCAGCAAGGGAATTAGAACAAACAGGTTAGCTCTTTTTTTTTTTTTTCCTTTTGACAATTGTCGGCTCATAGAATTTCATCCTTAATTTCTGTTATTAGATTTGAACTTTTTTATTCGAAAGACGTAGAGTTGCTCTTTGAGACATAAAAAGTATATGGAAGAACATTCATCATTCTGATTTATAAGTTTTTATGTTCATTATCTTTCTATTTTCTTTCTAGACTTCCAAATAACCAGGTAAGTTATATGAAGAGAAACAAAATCATTTTATTTAACTTCACCTTACAATAAAGTAGCTAGAAGATCCTTAGTTCAGTTGACTTGTTTCCTAACAGTTGGTTAAGTAATACAGTCTAAAGTGAAATAGTGAAAGTTTAAAACTTTTACCGCCATTATTTTAGAAGGTCTCTCAAATATCCAAATAAAATACTCAATACTTGAAAAGTAACATAATCCACTTTGGAAAGGACTTCTTCAGAAAGAAAAAATGTATTATGGTAACATATCTAATCATAAATTTGAGAACTTCTATGAAAAATCAAAATGATTTCTAGATCCTAGAATCCAATGTAAAACGGACATATTTTTATTTGCTATCATACTTTGTGATCTTTCTACTTGAATTAATATTACATGTTATACTTAAATATGTAGTACATCTATCTAAGAAAGAGAAATTAGACTAATTTATATTTATATAACTTAATTAACCAAACTAACTATCAAGAGTATCCTTTCTAGGTTATGCATATATCTTCTATTTTAAAAATTTTCTGTCACTTCATTATTGAATTTTTGTTATAACCGTGGTGTCCGGGCTAACTTGCGCACCCCTCGAATAATTCCACGTGATACCTGCCACCTCCTACCAGCAACAAGTACCAAGTAACTTTGTCCACCAAGGTTAGGATAAATGGGAAGAAATCATCTAGTGTTTTTTGTCTCTGCTGAGGTTTGAACCTGAGATCTCATAGTTTTCAATCCACTTCATTGATCACTAGGCCATATCCTTGGGCGCCACTTCATTATTGAATTATTGCATTACATATTTAAAGATCATGAACATATTTTCAACTATGTAATATTTTTCAAATTGGATTCTTAGAAATGTTTCCTATGTAAAAGTAGGAATCTAAGTATGTCCCATATAAAACCGGAGAAGGGGTGAAAGAGAATATAAGCAGGTACCAACACTTGTATCTTCAAGTTAAATTAGCCTTTCTTTAAAAGTATAGTGAGTTAAACTAGTGCATGAAAAAGAAAATAATTCAAAAAAGATGCAGCATAACTGAGTGTTTCTTTTAAGTATGAAAAGTTGAACATTTCAACTTTACATTTGAGCATTTCTTGGAAATTTAATGGTTTTATTGAGTTTTACTGTATAAACTGATCTACATATAAACCATATCAGAGAGAATGAGAACTCGAATATTAAAAAGAATTCTCAAAATGACCCTGGATCTTTACTACTTAACCAATCAATTTTCTTTTTCCTTTTTTTGCATATATTATTTGGAAAAGCAACAGTTAAACCCTGAATCTTTACACATGTATCCATGCTGGTCTATATATACAAACAGAAAGAACAAATACCTGCTGAAGTTTAAGATTTTGCAGAAGGTCAGATTTGCAATCCGTACTGCATATGTCTTCTTCAGTCTACAAGCAAAGCAAACAAGGATATGGGGTTCATTAAGAAAGGAACACAAAGTACAAAATAACAAAAAGAGAAACAGACCCATGATCCAGTGACTTACCTCATCACATATATACTCCCCATACTTTCCGCATACCACACAAGCAGGTTCTCCTGGAAGAGGAAATCGCTGCTCACTGCGAGTTTTAACTCTATCTGTTTCATTTTCACTACCTAAAAATATGGAGAAAATCATGTAAGAGAGAATGAATTGCAAGCTCTCGAAAACCACAATAAACAAGCTGTTCGCAAATTTCACACTTGAGAAGATAAAACTTATTGACTATCTATAATATATAGATACAATGCTAGATTAGTAGTTGACAGATTCCTTCAAGAATATTGAGTCAAACCTTTAAAGATAGGAAAAACATTTGTTCCATGTTGCTAAACACCTTTTGAGGTATTCTTTCCTTGGATGCAATCAAAAGGTGGCGTTATATTCAATTTGACTTGCTGACACTCCCTAGTAATTATGGAAACCTGTAACTTGTTGTGGCAGGTTTTATTTTTTGGATATATACTACAAGTGTTACTTTCTCAAAAGAAAAAATATTCGATTTGACTTGAAGATAAAATGCCTTATGCAGATATATATATCTGCATAGATATGTATATCTACATAAACAAACACATTTGTATGTATGGAGAGAGATCTTGATACCTATCCAGAGTGTTGAAAATATAGCAATGTTTTTTTGTACTTTTTTTTCGATAATTGGAAGCAATCTTCACTGGCACAATGATCTCCTCATAGTAACCTCCATTATGATAGAAATCAATGATGAGTTTACGACGGCTTTCAAGTAGTGCGGAATAGGCTAACCAAGAGACTGCCATGTAATAAGTTCAGTATTGGAGACACGAACAAGTGGATCTAGTTTCGAGCATGCCTTCCTCTAATGAGCATACAGTTTCCAAGTGAAGAAAAGTGACACACAAATAAACAAATAAACAAATAAATATATATATATATATATATATATATATGGTGTCATATATATGGTGTCCCAGACGGTGTCCGGAACCCACATTGGGCCCCGACTAATCCGTATTCGAGCAGCGTAAGGTCCATTTAAGGGGCAAGCGCTCCCTAACATGATTTTTTCCATACCCAAGGCTCAAATCTGAGACCTATGGTTAAGGATGGAGGATCCTATCCATCCTACCACAACCCTTGTTGGTGAAGGAAAGTGAAACATATATGTCATATCCTAGCTATCTTGCTGGCCCATTATAAAGCCTACTAACCAGAAAATCTTTTAGAAGAAAGTCTTTTAAGAGCGAGAAAGCCAACTAAAAGGCTATTCCATAACTGATTCTTGTTGCCAAGTCTAAGGGGATATGTAGATGCATTTTGTATACACATATATACATACATGTGTGTGTATGTACTTCTACCCACATGACTCTTATAGATACTTCTGATGAAAGGGATACACAACTAGACAGTATATACAGTCACAAAGTAGAATAAATTCAGTTCTGCTAACCTTTAACCAGTAAAATTCCAGTGTTCGAATAAGGATTATCCCCCTTTTCACATTCTGATGAAGTACTTGCATCACCTGAAAAATTCATGAACATTTTTTCATGAGCTCAGTCTTGGCAGAAAAAACTCCCTGTTCCTCGCTCATTCAAGTAAAAGGACAAAAGGAGAAAATGGGAATTAAAAGATTCAACAAGTCAAAACTAAGGAGATAAACACGATCTACACATACTTTTCCGACAAGTACATGATTGATATGGATCTAGAACTCATAAACATATACAAATGGAGAGAGAGAGAGAGAGAGAGAGAAAGAGACTCTAAGTATGGCTGATCTTTTGCTGCACGATAATACAGTACAATAAAAGGACTGAAAGTGCAGTGAAAAGTCAAGGAGGTCCAATTTAGCAGGTATATCCAAATGATACACACCAAATCAGAGTATCCAGTAGACTGATCCTTGCTATTAGCATCAGTAAGTGGAGCCTTCAAAATGCAAAAGATAAAAATCCTTAAAGTCAAACTACTTTCTTTCCAAAATACAATGTTTCCACTTAACACGGATGATGGAAACACTCAAAAATATGGGATTCTTAAAACAAGCAAGGATACTTTGAGTCCCAATTAACTCATATAATCAATTGCACACTCAAACTGAAATTAAACCTTTCCATTCATTGAGAATTAACCAAAAAGAAAAAAGCCAAATGAAGCTTACTGTAGTACTCCACCAAATGCAATGCTGAACTTGAAGGTTCCTGGAATAGAATTGGCGCCAAAACAATCACTAAAACCATAACTGACATGATATTAAACATAAGTACAGAACACAGTAAGACAAAATTGTTCCCATTACCAACACTTCTGCAGTCAATTCGTGATAAGGCTGAGTTGAACTAGCCTCCTTCCTGCATTTCAAATACATAAAGTGCATCTCACAACTCCAGATTTCACAAGTAACTTTTTTCTTTTGTGGCCACACCCCAGCATATTGAAGTGAAAAAGAAAAATCTACTTGGTAATTTTAAGATAAACAGAAGATTAATACTAAAATCACCTCCTTTTTTCAATATAATCCTGGTGAGACATAGACAAATCATTCTCTTCCACTTCATTGTTCTGCTGCACCTTAGATTTCCGTTCCCGGCGGCGTTTCCTGTGGCTGGTTTTCTCCTCAACCGAATTCGTCTCAACCGGAGGAGGAACGTTACCGGTGACAACATTATAAGCTGCAAAAGAGGGGAAAAAAACGAATTAAATTGAAGAATAATGAAGAAAATAGAAAACCTAGATAAAGAATAAGAATTGAAACCTTGAAGATTTTGAATAGCAGAATTGAGATTGAAGGCTTTGTTGTATGCATAAGAAGGATTCTTGTAGAAATTGGTCCTTGTCGCCATTTCCCTCTTTTGCCTTTCTGTGCTTTTAGCTCCAGATTTTAAACTTGAAAAAAGGTCCAAATTATTTGTCTTACCTTACCTTACCTTTATTTTTCTTTTTTGAGTGGCAAAGAAATGCTAAATACTCTCCTAATAATATACAAATTATTAAAAAAAATGATACTCCTGCAAAATTAACCCTAAATTAAATAGAATGGCGGACCTTATCGCTAAAAGAGGGACTAAGAAATTTTTTTGATAGTTTATTTTGTATTGACAAATAATTATAATATAGTCGGACATTCGAATTATGAAAATTATGGTATGTAATAGTTTTTTCCTTCATTTTAAAATAAGTGGTGTTTTTAGTTTGGACACCCCTTAAAAAAATTACTAAAATATAATTTTTATTAATTTATCCTTAATAAATACCTTTAAAAAAATACTAACTCTTTAATAATTTTTTAATAAATACATTAAGAAAATGCAACTCTTTTAACAGTTATTTGGACAGTGAGGCGAAAGGATTTGACATTAGCCAAGTACCAAATGTGCTATACAAAGAACCCCCCTAATTCTTGGACTTTGCCACATGTGACCCTAGCCAGTATTGCCGTTTCCATTTCTGCTGTCAAAAGTGAAGAAGCTTATCCGTTACTAAGGAGTCTGAGTGAAAGTCTGTCATATGCAAGACTAGTTGAAGAAAACAGGAGAATGGAGAAGCATCAGAAATGCAGCTGACATTGTGTGGATAGGAGTTCACCTGCACCAGAAGTGGCTGGAAGAGGAACTCGAGAGAATCACCCGAGAAGGGAAAACCTGCAAAGAGATTCTTCAAAGGCTTGCTAACTTTGGATGAAAAGTCTGCGACCATGTATAGGATCAGCCAAACTATATTTCTAGACAATAAAATTGGTGACTTTGAGGGAGAACCGCAATTGTTTGAGAAGATATCATTCTTAATAACGGACTTATTGGCTGCTTGTTTCACCAACTTACATACGTTGTTGTAAGCAACTGTCACTGCAATTCCATTGAGGAGAGGGAAAGGAGTTTCCTTGACATGGCAACTTTCTTCAATACCATGATTTTTCAGGTTTGAGTTCTGATCATCAGCTCCCATTTATACAGTTAACGATGAAACAATTCAATCCATTAAGCATGTAATTATATGATTGGAGGCCTGAATTGCATAGTGAAGTTAGCAACATTTGTGGTAGTTTCAAACATTAAATATGTTACAGAATTATAGCTTCCTTGCATGTAGTCATCTTCACATATATTTAGAGAGCTGATTCTTTGATTAATGAAATATACGAAATTTGTCCAATACCTTGTTCCATTACAAGATCTGTCTAATATATCAACTTATTTATGGCTATATGGTGCTTTCAATTTGACATATGTTGCATTCTAGTATTCAGCATTAATTAGAATGTTAACAACGCTTGTAAAATAGCACAGTTGATCTAGTACTTCTTGAGCTTTCGTTGTGTTTGTAATTTAGACAAGTTAATAGCTGAGGACCCGAAAATCCACATAATCTCATGAAATATCAAGTGATTAACAGAAGAAACTTGTCTCAAGTTTGTTGCACATGATTCATTACAAGAAAGTATCGATGTGTGCTTATCGAGTAGATAGAAACTAGCCATTTTCAACAAAACTGCTATACATGTCTTAATTCAAAATGATCGGGTAACACCAAGGAAGTTGGGGCACTAATAAGGCTTGCTGTTGCTAAAACATGTTGCTTCCTGTCACTCCTTCTGCTTTAAGCAACACAACCATCTTCTAATTTGAGTCATCAGAGTTAAGTTTTATCAATTGACGCTTTTTATATATGTTACCAAAGGAGGACGGATACAAAACCAGCTTTTCCTACAATATACTTGGGGGGCTGAAGCAATCCCAAATTTCTCCTCTGTGAAGTCGATGTAATTGATAGGTGTTAGCCCATATAATTGTTAGCAGATGGGCCTTAGGGTTTTAGGTAGTCCTATGAGCATTAGGATTTTAGGTAGTCCTATGAGCATTAGGATTTTAGGTAGTCATAGTCCTATGAGCATTAGGATTTTAGTTTATGCCTATATATAGGCACCCCCTTCCCCATTCTAGATANCACCAGGTGCCAGTCATACCCCCAAGGGCGGGGCGTGACACCCATCTTTTGCATTTTTCCAACAATTATATAATTTTTTCCCCATAATATTTTTTTCTTAGAAGGCCTTTTTTTTCTCTATGAAAATACATGTATTTTCTATTTTCAATGTAAGTTTTTAAATTATTACCATCAACTTCATACCCTTTTCATCTATTACTCATGATTCAGAATTTATGTTTTTATATTCCCACAAACAAACAAACAAACAAACAAAAACTTTCAATGGAATATGTCTGCTTAATAATAAAAGTCGGGATATTTTTCATACATGACTAGCGTGCCGTATGGAGAAAATGAGAAATGTGTGTTTGAGTCTTTGCAAATTTTTGTCTATTTCTTAGATAACGCTTCAACTCTTAAAGGATAAAATCTACTTTTTGATTTATTGGGTTTTAAATTTTATGAACTAATTTGTCAATGTTCATGTTATTATGATGGACTTCTCATTTTACTTTTTTTTTGTAGAATTACCTTCAAGTGTTACACCCCGTAAGCTTCTAATATTTAGCCGGCCTATTTTGTACTTTAGGTAAGTGTTTTAGAGTTCAATACATACGAGGAAGGGCCCGGGAAAAGGTCGAACGAGCGCGAAGACGGGATCGCGCGGGAGGAGGACGGACCAGTTGCCCAGAGGGGCAACGTGGCACGGAGCAAGCTCCTCCGCGACAGCCACCGTGGCACGCTCAATATTCGGCGCGTTGGGGTCGGTTCCACGGACCCCTGTCCACCGCCTCAAGTATATATAAGTTTTCCCCTTTGATTGCATTTCATTTTCAACTTATATACCCGATAAGCAGAGGGAAAACACGAGGGAAATCAATATTATCCATCCATTTACGCCGTAAAACGCTGCCCGCATTCAAATTAACTTTGGGTATCGAAGTATAAAGCTGCGAGGAGCATTACTATGGAGTTAGTTTTGCGAAATTTTCCCGGAGAATCGTCGCCCCGCCGAGCTAAAGTTATTGGAATTGCTCCAAACTAGTGTTAATACGATCACAGGCTTAAAGTAAGCATTTCTCCCTTCTAGATTCTCGATAAATTATGAGTTTTAGATCGTGATCCGTCAAGTTAAAATATAGTTAATATTTATACCTAAAGTTATCGTTTTCTCCAAATTTAGTATTGAAATCAGCCTCATTCTTCCTGTAATACGATTGCAATTGAGAAGAGCAGTTGAATACGACCGGAAACTCGCTAGTTAATTAGTAACCGACAATCGAGGTATGTTAAGGCAGTTTCCTTCGGCAAGTTAGTTCCTATGGTATTATAACTCAGTCTAAATCCCAGTAAGAGAATCAAAAGTATGTAATCATGAATAGTTGTTGTTATTAGCTAAGACTAGTATTCTATGTTGTGTTGGGATTTGATTTGCCTATATAGCCCTCCGTGACCAACCCTAAGGTTACTAGTTGTGTCGACACCCACCAGGGGCGAGATGACGTCGCTCCAGAAAGAGCGGCATGCCGTCCGCGAGGGACGAAGATGGGGTTCCAGGTCCTCATAGAGTCCATTCCATGGCTGGACTATTATACATACGCCGTATCGGCACCACAGCCCCGACGAGCCTGGTGCCCGGGGTGCAGATATTAGGAGTCCACTGGACTCAGACACAACTACAGTTAGGAGCCGAGCGGGCTCAGTTGCAGACCCAGGGGACTGGCAGAACGACTACAATTACGATTATGACCCGTTATGACCTTGATAGGGGTATATAGATTGACGTGTACTCACCAGGGCTTATGGGGGCCCCAGGTTGGTTGTTTT
>JACEIK010004568.1:15420-59790 GCA_018107945.1 Datura stramonium | reverse complement strand
GATGACTAGACAGCATGGTGGCCTTGTCGGCCCGCATAGGTTCCTTGTTATGAGTATGTTTCTGGTTAGCTGTTATTGTATACACAGGTGGCTATAGGCCTAGTCGGTCGGAGGCTGTGTTTACAGCCGTTATGCAGCTCTTTGTTTCCAGAAATCAGAAATAGAGCTAGCTAGGCACCAGATATGCTTAGGCTCACCAGTTAGAAGTCCAGGTCCTACTAGGGCACCAGGTGCCAGTCATACCCCCCAAGGCGGGGCGTGACACATACATTAACATTCTAAGTAAACATGCACAACAAAACTTAAAAATAATGGCATAAAGTATTTAAGAAGAACAAATCTGAAAGTAAAGGTTCAAATCTTTAAATACACTGAATACACTTAAAGCCATATTTGTCTGAAAGTCATCTAATTGAGGAGTTGCTGGGACAAAACCCCAGCTAACTCTAAGTCTAAACAGAACCAACTGAAATAAATAAACAAGCCCTCGAATGAGGAGGACTCACACTCTGATCTACTGGAATGAAATGCTCTGAAACTGAAGTAACTATCTGTGCTGAACCTGAGAACCTACAGCTGTATCATGAAACGATACAACATGAAAAACAAGTGTTAGTACTTTGAATGTACTAAGTAAGTCAGAGAGACATACTAAATATAAAGTCTAAACTGAAATGACATGCCATGACAAACAAGTAAACTGAACTGGACTGCTAATATAATCTGAAATGGTCAAGACAACCCTGTCTGATGGTCATGGACATGCCCTAAGTATGAAACACTGAATCTAGGATACTGTACTAAACTAAGTTGCTTAATCTGACACTGAACTGGACTGACTAGTGGGAGAGTCTATAACCGACATCTAACCACGTGAGTTAAACGTAGAGTCCGATATATACACCCCACCGGTAGGACCCAATATACCTTGCCAGGGTATAAAGGAGTGAACTAGGTGATCACAAATGTTTGGGGCTAGTCAGGCCAAATAATACTGAAAACCTACGCTGGCAACGTAGTTCTGGGAACCTGGGTGCGTTGGAACCTCAGCCCGCTCGGTGCTAAGTTCTACTCCCACTGGAAAACCTAAACTGAACTACTAAGCTGATAGCTCGAAACTGAGGTCCAAGACTAGTCAGGGACGAATAAATGCATGTACCTTGAGAATCTTACCGGACTAGATTCTGAAACTGGATTCTAAGACCGGTCAGAGCTGCTTATCTAGAAGCGTCGTAACCGTCTACAGAACAACTAATAACTGAACTGGGGTCTTGGGGCTGGTAAGAGCTATAACTGAATGTCATGACCGCCTAATGGACCAATTAACTGAAATCTGAATCTGAGTCTGAAAAACTGGGAGGCACCACTGACACCTCGAAAATAAACTAGAGTCAAACTGATCAGTCGACATTTTCTGGACAACACTGAGGTTGCTAAAATCTGACTGAAACTAGACTAATATGGTTTTGACTGAGACTAGACTGATAGAGTTCTGTATTCTAACTAACTGAATTTATAAACAACTAATAGAGAGATCATTCATGCCAACAACACGGACAAATCATACTAAAAGGCAAATTTCATGAATTTGGGAGTTTCATTCAACAGTGCGAACATCATTCTCATTCATGGGATATTTATCAACACATGCGAATAGAAAGAAAAAATCAAAGAATTCATCCCAAAGCATTCTTCCTTCACAAAAGAAAAATTCCAGGAGCAAGAACCTTTACTCAAAGATTAGGGCTCATATTCACTTTTGTAATAATACTGATAAACTGGTGAGGAACTGATGAAGATTATGTCAACAATAAATATGAAAACCATTCTAAGTGAATTTAATGAAAATAAACATGAAGATTTCTCATACTCAAAAACTCAGGGCTTAGAATTACTAGAAGAAACTGAGGAGGATCTTGGGGGCACAAGGGAAGAACAATCCCTTGCTAAAACCCCACATACCTGATGAAGAAGCCTGGAGGAATTGCTGGAGAATTGAAGAAGAAGGATCTGCCCTAGTTTGAAGCTCTGAACTGCTCTGAGAGGAACTTTGCGTTTTGTTTCTGGGAAGTTTGAGTGGGAAATGAGGAAAATAACACATTACCCCCACTAAAACGTCTGAAACTATTTCTTAAATGAAGTGGTTTAATGTTTTGGAGAATAGGAATTTACTAAATAGTCGTCATAAATTCACCGGGAAAAACTGTTAAGTGCTCCTAATGGGTGACCTAACGAGTCGTGGTGTCTGCAAATGACTCGTGGTCACCAATCGTCGACCACACTGTCTCACCTCCCTGGGAAATTAATATAAGGCTGGTCACGGGTCACTCAACGAGTCGTTCCCACTGACAATGACCCGTGGTGATCACCCGTCAAGTACACTGCCAACTTCTCAAGATCTGATTCCGTCCTGACAATGAGTGACTTAACGAGTCATGGGACCTGACCACGACTCATGAAGTTGCCCGTTGGGAACACTAACTCATTATCTTAGCATCCTTCTCACGGTTGACCTGACGAGTCGTTGAGTCCCTTAACGACCAGTCAGGTTGGTCGTTCTTCAACTTTTCTATAGTTTTTCATATTTTCTGAATTAAATCCCGGATATTGAGTTTGAGCTTCCGAGGCATTACAATATCTTCCCTTGGAAACATTCATCCTCGAATGTTAGAAAACTCATAGCAACTAGAAAAATAACAATCAAAGCATTCAAATACTGCTCATTAAACTTCGAAACGACCGAAGTGACTACCTCCATTTTGGAGAATATAACTGAAATAAATTTTTGCTTTTCATAAACACAACCAAACTCAGCAAGAAGATTTAGATACATGAACTGAATTCAACAACTAGTTCAGGTCCTAAAACAAAATTCATATATCAAAATGCAACAGAGTCGGTAGAGAACAAGTGTGGGTATTTGGCCCTCATATCTGCTTCGGTATCCCACGTAGCTCCTTCAACTTGCTGATTCCTTCATAAAACCTTGACTGAAGCTATTTCCCTAGTCCTCAATCTCCAAACTGATGGTCAAGGATTTGGACTGGTACCTGGTGAGGCTACCTTGACTGCCACACTATCCAATGGCACCACACAGGTTGGATCTCCGATACACTTTTTCAAAAGTGATATATTGAAAAATGGGTGTACGACTTCTAGTTCTGAAGGTAACTCTAGCTCGTATGCTACCTTTGATGAGCCCGCAAGTGTACGGGTTGTACAAGTAATATAGTGGCCCTTTTTAAGAACCGAAATGTCGAACCCACAGGGACTGGACTACGGGGTAAAACCTGGACTCTGGACTACTTCGGCAAAACCTTTCAGTGTTAATTTACTATAACTCTAATAATGAAGACACCAAATAAAGAAAAAGCTTATTATTTTGCAAACTATTTTTATACTAAAGTAGAATATTTATACAATTGAGTCTGAACTATGAATGTGAGCATGCCGAGGCTAAAACGAACATGTAAAGAAATCAATTATCGATATACATGGTTTATCTTTCCTCCCAAGCAGCAATTTAACTTATGCCTATGAATTAAAACTCTCGTATTTAACCCAACTTAAGAATCATGAACCTTCCACCTACATTTCTCGTGATAAGAAGAAATTGGGTGTTCTAGCTTATACAAAACCGATTCCACACTGGGACTAATACGACTTTCGTGCATATTTCTATCCTCGAAGGTAACCAATTCCCAATTTTCCCAAACAAAGAACAGATCATATCCTATTAATTCACAACTTTCCGCTTGCCCCCTCGGGTGAAACCGAACTTTGGATTTGACATTAACATTGGCTAGATATTAATTTAGTAAGAACAAGAATTAAATAGAAACAACCATAGAAGAAAAGATGAAAGCAAATCTCGTGATAATCAACAATTACATTTCAATACAATAGTTCATAACTCAAAGAAGAAAGGGGATTTAGCCACTCATTTGTGGATTGAATATCATTAAATGAATGGAAATCATGCAAACAATTGAAAGAAAGAAGAAAGGGATAGAGAAAAACCCTAAGAATTTTCGTCCTCACAATCGCCCGTAACCCACGTTCTTGCTCCACCAAGTCGTGTAATATCTCTCTAAAATAAAACCTAAGTTTGTTATTTATAATAGTAGGAATTGTTCCTAATAACAAGCAACGTGTCACTGAAGTGCAACGCGAGCATAGCCCCGTGACACTGCCCAACGCGGAGGCTTACCGGAATTCACCCCAAAATCGGCTCTCAGCACTCCCGCCGCATTGGTGCAGCGTGGCACGCCGTTTGGGCGCTGCGTTGTACACCCATGGTCGCGAGCCACCGCCGTGGCACGTTGCCAACGCAAGCAGTGGGCCGCCTTGGGCACTCCCGCTCGCTGCGGGCACGTTGCCGACGCGCAGTGGCTGCTTAGCTCCCTTGCCACCGTTGCGTGCTTATTCCGTCTCCAAGCCTCTACTTCACCAACTCATGGATTAGCTCTCAAAAATCATCAAAACCTACAAAACAACGGCTAATCATGTTGGTTAGTATAAATTCACACTTCCCTACAATTTACATGAGAATGTACACACATTGTTGGATAAACAAGGCAAAAGCGATGCGTTTGAGTATCAATTTGGCATAAATATACCCCGATCACCTACCACACTTAAAATCTTGTTCGTCCTAACAACCCTTTTACATCTCATGAATATGGATAATCACACATAACTAATTTAGCATGATGATTCAAATTACTTATATGATGATTATTTAAGATACAAATCCAAAAATAAGGCATGCACGCTTTGATCAATGAAATGAAATACAACTATGTTAAGACTTCTTAACCTCAAGAATTGACTCTTACTCAAGCAAACTCATGCAAATCAACCGATTAAGAGATCCCACATAAACTATATCTTCATTAAACATGTGCCCTACCAAAGAGAGCTACCCACCCCCACACGCAAACACTTTTACTACAACATGTGTGGGTACATAAATAAAATTTCACTAATTCTCACAAAGAATTACATGCACCATGTAATGACCTCGTAAGCTTGCTCCTTAGTGTTTTACTCCACTAATTTGAGGATGTACGAATGTAAGATCAAGTAGGACTTTTAGGTTGTAATGTACTCAGCGTAGGTAGGTACTATTATGATGCACAGTGACTATCTTCCCTAAGCGCTTTCACATCACGCCCATTGCGAACTTCCTCTCTTACTTCACCTTTTATCCTTGGTAGCTTTCTTTTCCTTTTGTTCCCCCATTTCTTTTTAGGGCACTTTTAGCTCATTAGTAAGGAGTTACAAATAATTTTTCATTCATTTGTTTTCTTACTCCTTACTAATAATCACCCATTTTCAAGTGCACTCTTTTGACCTTTCTCACTTTTTTACAACTTCCACTTTCCTTTCTTTTCGCTCTTTCTCACTCCTTCCTTTCTTATTTTTCTTAAGCGCTTAGGAGCTTTGGATCAAATTCAAGGCTAATGAAATAAAAAGGATTAAGCTTATGTTGCAGCTTAGACAAAGAATAGGCTAAGGCTCAATGGGGCTGACTAGGATTAATATTATTTCAAGGTAGGTAAAACGGTGGGATAAAAGATTAGTCTATTCAAAGAAATGCCTAAATCTCTCCTACAATTTACATCTTTCATTTCGCTTTTATAAACACACTGCAAGTTCTAGACATTCCATAATAGCACGTAATACCAAAACCCACTCATTGCACATGCTCAATTCAAGACACATTCAGGCGTAATTCTTACCGCCTAATCACAAGAATTTAAAATTAAGCTTCAATCACATCGAGTCACTCAAGAGCCTAGTGTCTCAAACAAAGTTATAAACTGGCATGCTTCAACACTAATATACTTCCTGGTATCTACAATCATATATAACATATAACAAGAATATCAAGCCATCAATTAGCTAATGGGTTCAAGAACCAAAACCTATTGACTAATTCTTTTCTCAAGACGGCCGTCATCCATCCATCGTTTCAAATGGCCCCTAACTACGACTAAAACATTATATACAACACAAATAAAATAAAATAAAAATTTTATTTTTCGGTTCAAAGACCCCGTCGGAAAAGAACCGGAAAAAAAAACCAACGGGTGATGAATTCATGCTTGACTCACAAAAATTTTTTCAACTTTCTCCACCTTTTCACACAAGCATTACATTCACCTACAATTTGTTGCTAATTTAAAAATTTTGAAATTTTTTGAAATTTCCCTCGAAATTTTCCTCACCCCACACTTGAATCATGCTATGTCCTCATAGCATCAAGTTAACATTTAAAGAGGGTGAGAATACTCCCGAGGCCTTTAGGCCTAGCGAACCACATGGTTTCCTTCCCTTACTTGTGGGTGTTCGACCCCACACTTTTTCTCTTCCATGCTTGTTAGCTTCCTCCTCCAAGGGTACTCGACTTCTCTATTTGTGCTTAACTTTCTGCACCAAAAACAAAAGATGAAAAAAATAATAAAATCAAGTAAAAATGCAAAAAATTAAAATGGTACCCGTGGTACCCTTGCTGCCTCCCAAGCAACGCCTAATTTTACGCCGCGCACGACGACATGCTTTCACCGCTTTTCCTCCGCCTTGAGGATAAGGGAATTCACCCCTAATTTCTTTCTAATTTTCTTTATGCTCCCGGTGGTGGTGAAAATTGTAAGGACCAAGAAGTGGATGTCGCCTTTGACGCTTATTGCCCTTGCGTAAGTGAAGTCATTCGTCTATTAGTGCTCAACAAATTTCGTAATATATGGGACTTGGTCCTCCTCTTGACATTTCTCCATAAGCTCGGAAGACTCTATTTCAATTTTGTCAACCAAACTTAAGGTAGAAAAAGTGCTTCGAGTGAGGTCCAATGCACCTTGGATTCTCAAACCGCAATGCTATTGACCTCCTTACTTGTATACCTCTTCTCCGCATCAACATCTATCTCTCTAGTATTGTCTAATGGGGAATACTCTATCTCTTCTCCCCGAACGAGTTTTCTACAAGTATGAGCTCATCACTGGGACACTCAAGAGGTTCTAAATGCTCAAGCCATCCGAAAATTCACCCTTTGTCTTCCTCTGTAATCCTCTTGACTATCGCCTACAACCTGCCACTTGCAATTGATCACAAGCTACCTAGCCATCATCTCCGTGAATTTAAAGCCTATCCTTTTTAGAACCTCTGCATTCTCCTCTTCATGACTTATCAATGTTGCCACCTTCTCCTTCATTGCTTCGATTGCTCAAGGAGTTGTTTCAAAGATGTTCTGACCTGGCCTGCGTCCCAAATCCCTCACGCATGCCTCGTATTCATCAAACAATGTAAGGATCATAGTAGGGGTTCGGGAAGGGGAATATGCATTCGACAAACATCCCAATGGCCATCTTGACCACCACATATTTTGCATGTGTTACAAATGTTGCCACCAAAGTGGTGTCCTCCGAAACTCGAAAGGTCTGCCAAAATATGAGTATTCACCATTTAAACCATTTGTGTTCCAAGATGTCATGTCAAGAAGGGTATCCAAAACAATCAAAATATTGAAAAAATAAAATC
This sequence comes from Datura stramonium, assembly GCA_018107945.1. Lineage (NCBI taxonomy): Eukaryota > Viridiplantae > Streptophyta > Magnoliopsida > Solanales > Solanaceae > Datura > Datura stramonium. The sequence continues at coordinate 52,248 of JACEIK010004568.1, read as the reverse complement.
AAGAAACGTTGTCAACGCTTGTATAGAATTAACTAACGCTTAAGAAAAATTTTGCGCCACTGCTGGGGCCCGCACCAAGGCTAAAACTTGATGTAGAGCTCCGCAAGTGTACGGGTTGTATGGGTAATATAGTGGCCCCTTTAAGAACCGGAATGTCGAACCCACAAATGGACCGGACTACGGGTAAAACCTTTTCGAAAGTGTTAATTTACTATAACTCTAATAATGAAGACAATAGTGTAAAGAAAAGTTTATGTATTTTGAAACTATTTTTATACTAAAGTAGAATATTTATACAATTGAGTCTGAACTATGAATGTGAGCATGCCGAGGCTAAAACGAACATGTAAAGAAATCACTATCGATATACATGGTTTATCTTTCTCCTCTAAGTTAGTTCTTGGAACTTATGCTCGTGGATTAAAACTCTCGTATTTAACCCAACTTAAGAATCATGAACCTTCCACCTACATTCGTGATAAGAAGAAATGTATGGCTATCCATACAAAAAACCGATTCCACACATGACTAATACGACTTTCGGGCATATTTCTATCCCGAAGGTAAATCAATTCCCAATTTTCCCAAACCAAGAAAAGATCATATCCATTAATTCACAACTTTCCAGCTTTCTTTGCCCCTGGGTGAAATCGTAACTTACTTACATTAACATTGGCCAGATATTAACGAGTAAGAACAAGAATTAAATAGAACAACCATAGAAGAAAAGATGAAAGTGTTCGCATAATCAACAATTACATTTCAATACAATAGTTCATAACCTCGTAAGAAAAGGGATTTAGCCACTCATTTGTGGATTGAACATCATTAAATGAATGGAAATCATGCAAACAATTGAAAGAAAGAAGAAAGGGATAGAGAAAACCCTAAGAATTTTCGTCCTCACAACCGCCCGTAACCTACTTCTTGCTCCACCAAGTCGAATATCTCGAAAATAAACCTAAGTGTGCTATTTATGGGCTAGTAGAATTGTTCCTCAATAACAAGCAACGTGTCACGGAGTGCAACGCGGAGCATAGCCTCTGTGACACGGCCCAAACGCGGAGGCTTACCGGGAATTCACCCCGAAAATCGGCCTTGGCAGCCACCGCTGCTAAGGCTGCACGTGCTGGGGCAGCGCGTTGTACACCCATGGTCATGAGCCACCTGCCGTGGGCACGTTGCCAACGCGGGCAGTGGGCTGTCTGCACTCGGCCGCCGTGGCACGTTGCCGACGCGGCAGGGCTGTTTGGGCCTCCTCTTTGCCGCCGCTTGCTTATTCCGCCTCCAAGCCTCTACTTCACCAACTCATGGATTAGCTCCTCAAAATCATCAAAACCTAGAAAACAATGTATAATCATGTTGGTTAGTATAAATTCACACTTCCCTACAATTTACATGCGAATGTACACACATTGTTGGATAAACAAGGCAAAAGTGATGCGTTTGAGTATCAATTTGGCATATAAATATACCTCGATCAACCTTTGCCGATACGACTCAAAATTTCGTAGGGTCCTACATACCTAGGGACCGAGTTTCCTTCTTCCCAAACTCATTACTCCTTTCATGGGTGAAATTGTATACCTGGCCACAACTAAAACTCCAGTTTCTTTTCGCACATCGCACGGACACTGGCCTGGGGTTGTGCCAATCTTCGATGAGCTCAACTTTCTGCACGCCTCAAGGAACCGAAGCCCGGCCCTATCAAGGTAGTTTACCGATTTCAAATCAACCTATAGGAGATATACACCTCCTACCATACAATGCCCGTCATTCCGACTGCCGGAATGGTAGCCGTTGTTGTACGCAAATTCGATAAAAGGCAAGTGCATGATCATCCCAATTACCCCTAAAATTGATCGCACACGCTCTTAGCATATCCTTAAGAGTTTGAATAGTCCGCTTAGCTTGCCCATCTGCTCCGTGGGTGAAAAGATGTACCGAGCTTGACCCGAGTACCAAGTCCCTTCGAAAAGACTTCGTAAATGGGAGGTGAACCGACCTCCCCGTCAAATGATGGACAAGGGTACCCGTGAAGTCTAACCATCTCCCGAATGTAAAGTTTCTAGTATAATCCTCACCAACCCGTGGTTTTGACTCGAGAGGAAATGTGCCACTTAGTCATCCGGTCTACTAACACCCATATAGAGTCATGTCAATTTGTCCGAGGTGTAGACCGCATGAAGTCCATGTTTATTTCTTCCCACTTCCATATGGGTATACTCGATATCTTGAGTCATACCTCCCTGCCTTCGGTGTTCTACACGACCTACCGGCAGTTCTAGTATTTAGCTACGAATCTATCAATGTCTCTCTTCATGCAATTCCACCAGCAAATATCCCGCAAGTCGCGGTACATCTTGGTAGCACCGGTGAATGGTGTATCTCGAGCTGCGTGCTTTGGCCAAAATCTGCCTCACTTCACTAACATTTGGCACACACAATCTTTCTTGGTAACGGAAAGCATTCCATCTCCCCTTGGGACAACCTCCCTTCCTAAGAACCGCTCCTCGAAGCTTAAGTATTACTGATCTTCATCCTTTCGACTTAAACTTCAACTACCAAAGAAGAATCGACTCTTTTGAACTACTACTCCACCTTCTACTGAAGCCTACTACCGCACCCTAACCGGCTAGTTCAGAACCTCCTTTTCTATCTCCCTTTTCCTTCCTCAAAATGATCTACACTTCCCCATAGATCATCTTCTTAGGGCGCGCCACCACATTGGCCTCGCACGGTGATACAACATACTCATGTCATAATCTTCGTGAGATCCAACCACCTTCTATCTGGAGGTTCAGTCATTCTCGACCGAATACGTATCAAGAATGTTGTGATTTAGAACACATCCACGCGAGCCCCGTACAAGTAGTGTCTCCATAATTTCGGGGCAGTGATTAACACCGTTATCAACTCCAAGTCATGAGTAGGATATTTCTTCTCATGGACTTTGAGTCGTCTGAGGCATAGGCTATCACTTTGCTCCATTGTATCAAAACGCAACTGTTATCCAACTGAGGCATCACAATATACAACCAACTCCATCCGTTCCTTCGGGTGTGGTCAAAATCGGAGCGCGTAGTGAGTCGAGTCTTAACTCCTAAAAACTCTTGTCACATTCATCCGACCACTGAAATTCCCTACCTTCTTCTGAGTCAATTTGGCCGAGGAGAGGCTAAGCATGGAGGAGAAACCTTCTACAAATAGTTGGTAATAACCCCAAGCCTAGAAAACTCCTGGTTTCTATCTGAGAGGTAGGTTCAATACAATCCTTCATTGTTGCTATTTTATAAGGACCTTACTGTATCCTCACGTGAGACCACATGACCCAAGAAGGTCATGCACTTCTACCAATTCACTTTCATCAACTTGGGAATAACCGAGATCTTTGAGGGTCTCAATGCTAACTTTAGGTGATTGGTATGCTCTTTCCTCATTTCGGGAGTAATACTCGAATGTCATCGATAACAATTTATGAAGAACATATCTAGGTACAAATTGAAAACCCTGCTCATTAGGTCCGTGAAGGCCGTCATAAGTCAACCTAAAGGGACATCACCACAAACTCATAGAGACCATAAATACCGAAGTTCTCAATGCCGTTTTCGATATGTCACTTTCTCTAACCCTTAACCGATAGTATCCCACCTAAGATCGATCTTGGAGAAACAACCGGCTCCCAAGTCATCGGTCAAGTAATCAATTCTAGGTAAGGGATATTTGTTCTTGATTGTGACTTTGTTTAGCCGATTCGTAATCTATGCACATCTCCCGAGGTACCGTCTTTCTACGCACGAATAGCACTAGAGCACCTGTGGAGAGATGCTGGGTTTGATGAAACCCTATCAAGAAGATCTTTTAGATTCTTCCTTCCAACTCTTAATCTCAAACTCGAGCTAGTCTTTTTTAAGGAGGATAGATATGGGATGAGTATCTAAAGGAGATCTATCCTCAAGTTTATTTCCGTTTAGGGGAACTCAGAAGATCTTCAGAAATAAGACCGGAATCTACTAACAATCTGAACCGATAATTGAGTTGGGGTCTCAGAGTTGGAATCTTTGACTTAACCAGATGACATAGACACCCTTTGGAAATGAGTTTCGGGGCCTCGAGGTAGGAAATAAACCTACCCTAGGTGTCAACCGCCGCCCACCATTGCAACAGAGGCTCGTCAGAATCAAAACGATGTTTAGTATCATATCAACTGGAGGCAACAACAGTTGCACCAACTGTTGTTAGGCATGTCGTGGTTACCATACCGCCTTCACAATATTGGCTCTGAATGATCTGGCCCAAGACCAGACTCAGCTTCTGGCATACCCGCTGACTCTAATCGACTCGCCAACCGGGTGGAGATCGAGAAGGGTTCTCGTGTAACTGGACTCCATGCCAAACTAGATCAAGTACATATGGAGTTACAAACGAAAGAGTATCTCCTCGGATCTAGGAGGGCATACACGCCTAGGTGAAAGAGAAGTAACATACCGCACCACGCTGCTGAGCTTTCCCGATCCCCGACGAGAAGAGAGAGCATAAAATGATTCTAGCATTGACCGCCATTCTGTAACTAATGGGTTGGCCTGCTGAGTTGCCGAGGTAGTGGATTGTGACCTTCCTCGCCCCCGCCGACGGGCACTTCGAGCCGATGCCCGAGTTGTCCACAACCGAACTACCCTCTACCCCGTAAACACCCCCTCCGTGATGGTTTCTGCCGCACTTGGGGCAATACCTAGATACTTGTTTCCCGCACCGTGAGCCTAATACCGGAAGTGCCCAATGACCCACCTCCGATCCCAAGTGACCAAAAGGTTGGTGCGCCGGGTGGTGCCAGGTGTCTAGGCTGCCTCTGGGCTGCTAGCCGCCAGGGCGGCTACCACCGCTGCGTAACTCAAAAATAAAACGTATGACTAGTTCTTGCCCTCTTGCTCTTATGCTCTCGTATCTTTCACTTTCTCGGCCCAATCAGTTGAGCGTAAATAATTAGCCGGGACAAACCATGTCTTTGACGCATCGATGTCTCACTTCTTGAGGGACCAGATTAGACACCTATTAACGATCCAAGATGCGAGCCCTCTGCTACCTACCATCTCCTGAGCATACCTTGATAGTCTAGTAAACCTGCAGCGTACCTCCACTATCCGTTGCCTCCGCCGTAGGTTCATAAACTCGTCATCTTAGCCTCGCTCAACTCTCGGGGGAAAGAACTCATCTAGAAAAGCCGTATGAAACTCTCCCACTCAACCGGTCCTGCCACACCGCTTCCTCCTTTCCACCGCAAAACATGGGCTACCTCATTTATAGGCAAACATGCGCACTCTCTGAGGAGTTGACATCCATGATCCGGTGATCTTTCCGATTCATTCCACAAAGCCTTGTGTGCTCTCTCCCACCTTTGTTCCGTGAAAGTCTCTGGAGGGTTCATTCCTATGGAAATCCTACACTTCTGGTAGTCTAATCTACTTGTGGCTACTTGAACCACCTACCGGTTCACTTGATTGAGACTCTGCCTACAGGGCAATCGAATGGCCGCCTAAATTGCCAGACAAAGAGTCATCCCGAGGAACCGCCGAGTTGGTGGAGGGGTCTAGTCGGGCGCTTCCGCCTTTCGCCCATTTCCACGCCGGTGGCGTATGGTTCATCAAAAGGGATACGCTTTAGAAAGACGTCTTTGGAACTTGATTTAATGCACGAGTAAAGAACATGAACAAAAGGGGAACTTTTCCTAATAGCATCTCGTAGCCTCCTCATAAGTGTGGCGTTTCACCTATGAAAAGGACTTACTTTATGTGTCTTTCGCACTTGCCGAGATACCTAAACTCAGTGCTCGATAATGCTTGTCACGCCCAGCCTACACCCTTGACTCACACTACACAGCTATGCTAACTCTGCCAACCTTGGGCTAATAAGACAACATTCCAGTAAACATAACAATAAACTGGAAAAAGTCATTAGCATAAAGTATTTAAGAAAACAAATCTGAAAGTAAAGTTTCAAATCTTTAAATACACTCTAAAGCCATATTTGTTCGAATGCTATCTAACTAAGAGTTGCTAGGACAAATCCCCGCCTAACTCTAAGTCTAAATGTAACCAACTAAAATAAATAAACAAGCCTCGAATGAGGGAGGTCACACTTCGATTCGCGGACTGGAATGCTCAAACTGGCACCATTCAGGCCGAACCTAAGAACTCGCAACAGACATGAAATGACAACATGAAAATTATGGCCAAGATTTCTTGAATGTACCGAAAAAGTGGGAGAGACATACTAAATATAAAGACTGTACTAAAATGACACGCCATGACCAACAAGTAAACCGAATCGATCGCAATATAATCTCGAAAATGGTCAAGACGACTCCGCTCGATGGTCATGGACATGCCCTCGCCTTGAAACATTGAATTTGGGATACCGCATCAACCGAGCCGCGAATTTGACACTCGAACTGACCGACTCAAAGGGGAGAGTCTATAACCGACATCTAACCACGTAAGCTAGACATGGAGTCCCATGTATACACTCCAACGGTAGGGACCCAATATACCTTGCCGTGGTATAAAGGGGAATGAATTGGGTGATCACAAAATGTCTCGGGGGCTAGTTAGGCCAAAATAATACCTAAAACCTACGCCGGCAACGTAGTTCGGGAATCTCGGTGGCCGGAACCCCGCCCCGCTCTAAGTTCTACCCCACCGGAAACCTAAACTGAATCAATAAGTTGAGGCCAAACCAGGTCCAAGACTAGTCGTGACGAATAAATGCATGTACTCGAGAGTCTTATCGACTGTATTTGAAATTGGGTTCTAAGACCTAGCCATAACCGCTTATCTAGAAGCGTTGCAACCGTCTATAGAATAACCACAACTAAACCGGGGTCCCGAGGCTAGTTAGAGCTTGGCAACTAAATGTCATGACCGCCAATGGACCAATTAACCAAATTCGACCTTGAAAAACTCGGGAGGCACCATCATTACCTCGAAAATAAACTAGAGTCAAAACTGATTTAGCCGATATTTTCTCGACAATACCGAGGTTACAAATCTAATTGAAACTAGACTAATATGGTTCTTACTGAGGTTAGACTAATAGAGTTCGTATTCTAACTAATCGAATTTCTAAACAACTAATGGAGAGATCATTCATGCCGAACATGAACAAATCATACTAAAAGGCAAAATTTCATGAATTTGGGAGTTTCATTCAATGTTGAAAAAAACATTCTCATTCATGGGATATTTATCCACACATGATAATAGCAAGAAAAAGATCACGTAATTCATCCCAAAGCATTCTTCCTTCACAAAAAGAAAATTCCGTGAGCAAGAACCTTATTCAAAGATTAGGCTCATATTCACTTCTTTGTAATAATACTGATAAACCTGGTGAGAACCCATGAAGATTATATCAACAATAAATATGGAAACCATTCTCAAGTGAATTTAACGAAAATAAACATGAAGATTTCATACTCGAAAACTCGTGGCTTAGAATTACTAGAAGAAATCTCGAGGAGGATCTTGGGGGCACAAGGGAAGAACAATCCCCTTGCTAAAAATCATACCGGCGAAGAAGCTCGGAGGAATTGGCCGGAGAATTGAAGAAGAAGATTCATTTCTAGTTTGAAGCTCGAACTACTCGAGGAACTCTACGTTATGTTTCTCGGGAAGCCTGAGTGGGGAATGAGGAAAAGAACCCATTACCTCCACTAAAACGTCAAACCGGTGCTTAAACAAAGTGGTTTAATGCTTTGGAGAATAGGAATTTACTAAATAGTCCTCAAAAATTCACTGAAAATCGCTGCAAGCTCCTAACTAGTGACCTAACGAGTCATGGTGTTCGCAAATGACTCGTGGTCACCAATCGCTGACCACCGCTCTCACCCCCAGAAATTAATATAAGGCCGTCTCAAAATTCCAACGAGTCGCCCTACCGACGACGACCCGTGGTGACCACCACACGGCCAACTTCTCAAGTTTCGGATTCCGTCCCGACAACGAGTGACTTAATGAGTCGTGGGACTCGAACACAACTCGGGAAGTTGCCCGTTGGGAACACTAACTCTTCATCTTGGCATCCTTCTCACTAAGGACTAAGAGTCATTGGGTCCCTTTAACGACCCGTCAGGTTGGTTTTTCGCAACTTTTCCGCGCAGCGATTTTCCTAATTAAGTCCCTGATATTGATTTTGAGCTTCCAGGGAATTACATGACTACCAAGAAATCTTTATAAGTATGCAAATGATAAGAAGAAAAAGAAAATTCAATAGATGATCAAGGCCGAGAGATCAACCAAGAACTCAGAGCACAATGTATAAATTTAATTATAAAGTACTTTGAGTGCATGATTGAAATGGATAGGTGGTGGGAGTGACCAGTAAGTTTCTACAACTTCTATTTATATTAAATTAAATAGTTGTTGCATCTAAATAATTTTCATCGAAGTTGTTGTAGCAAATATGTAACAACTGCCAGATGGCTGCGTTAACCAATAAATTTTCGTAAATGTATGCACGCTTTATTGAGTTGTTATAACAGTATATAAATAATTGCTGCACCTATTACGCAATTTCATTAAGTTATAAATAATCAAGTTAGTATTTGTTGCAGCAACTCAGAATTTGCTGCAATGTGATGTGCAAATGTACTGTTGCATCTCCCGTAATATATTATTGAGTCAGCCGCAAATGCATGCAACAACTACCGCACCTCGCTGCAAGACTTACTGGAAGTTGCTACAACAAGTAAAGGTATCATCTTTTTTTTAATTTTTTTATATAGATGAAATATTATGTATAATGCATATTAGACATATAGACTAAATTTCAACCATTATAATCCGGCAGACACAATCATGGATCTCAACTTCTACAACTTCATGAAGGATGTGTACAACAAGTTGAGTGGGAGGAGAGTCTACAAAGTGTACTGGGCCCGCTGAAAAAGTCTTGATGAACATAATTTCACTGATTATTTTTGACACGCAAAGGTTCCGTGTCCTACTCTGTGAGGTGTCCCATGGCTTCGGGGCCAAAAGAATATACACTGTGATGACTTTAAAATAAATATTTGGTCTCTCTTGAATTCTTGATCAATGATGGAGTGATAAATGTTTATGATTGCAATATTCCTTGGGTTATCCTAATAAGAGTTCTTCCTACACATTCAACCGTAATGGAATTATAGCCTAGGCTTTTGAAACAGAGTGATATGTTCGATCACTCTCTGTCGCCAAGTTGCTAAACGAAGTGTAGATCTATGAAATAAAAAAGGATCTCCTCAAGAATGACACCGGAGCAACATGCCATCCTTATTCACTCTGCCTTCAAGATCTGAGCTACCAAATACCCGAAGGAATCTCCTAATGACAATACTATTGAGTGGATGCGGTGGAGATGTGGCCGGGGTAATATAAGGAGTTAGTGCCGTAAGGTGGTTGAGAAGTCGGCGTCTATTACTTGAAAACTTTGTTGAACAATTTGTTGGATATTTTAAGTAATTGTTTATGTTTGGGTCTTGTTGTCGAACAACCCGCTTCCTAAGGTGGATTGAACATCATTTATTAGAAGTTATATGAATGTATGTATTTTAATGTTCGTATATATTGTGTTCTTATATATTTTAATATTCTCAAGATCAAGTTAGTATTACTTGGCCGGAGAATAGTTGTTGATTAATTAAACAAGTTATTGCAACAAGCAAGTTAGTCGTTTGAAAATTCTCAACAAGTACATAATTTGTTGCAACAACTTAGTTTATTTGCTTAAATTTTCCAACAACTAAATAACTTGTTCACACAAGTCGTGTTACTTGGTCAAAAAATTTTAACAATTAAGTCATATGGTAAAATAGATGTTGCAACAAGTATATAACTTGTTGCAAAGCAGTTATGCTGTTGTTTGAAAATTCTCAACAAGAACATAATTTGTTGCAACAACTTAGTTTACTACAAAAATTTTTCAACAACTAAATAACTTGTTAAAACAAGTTGTGTTACTTGGTTGAAAATTTCAACAATTAAGTCATATGGTAAAACAGCTTTTTGCAAGAAGTATATAAATTTGTTGCAGCAAGTTAAGTTATTTGAAAATTCTCAACAAGTACATAACTTGTTGCAACAACTTAGTTTTCTTGCTGAAATTTTCCAACAACTAAATAACTTATTCAAACAATTCATGTAATTTGCTGGAAAATTCCAAATAATTAAGTCATATGGCAAACAAGCTAAGCGTAGCAAGTATATAACTCAAGGTAAAGAACTTATTTGAAAATTTCACAAGTACACAACTAGTTGTAACAATTAGTTTACTTGCTGAAACAAGTCCAACAAGTCTATTAGTTGTTGCAACAGATTTTTAGTTATTACGATAATATTTTCACTATTCATTACAAATTCAGATTTGAGTCATCACGACGTGAACATAGGCTCTGATCTAGACATGAAATCTGTGAACATAAATGGCTCCAAGTTCGACCCATGGCATGAACATGAAAATTAAAGCTCAACATAAATAAACCGGAAGATTAAATTAAATAGAAAAAGCTCGAATAGTAAACATTTAACAATGGAGATTTCAAAATACTAACCGAAGTCGATGATACAAATTATGTCTCAAAATAAGCTCTAACATACTGACGTAATCGATGGGACAACACCCCCAACTAGCTCACTAGAAGTCTAAAACTAAAAAAATGACAATAACTCAACTATCTAAAGGCTTCCGAAGGGATGAGGGCTTCACCAACAACTGCCTCCGAGCTAAACACTGGAAGATGGCTAGCAGCGAGACTAAATCAACGTCTAAGCTCGTAATGAAACAATATGGCATAGAGTATGTGGTCAATACTTGAAATGTACTTCGAGTATGCAAGGTAAGTAAAATAGGCTAAATAAGTATAACCAAAACATGCATTACATAAATCATATCATGAGATTCTCGAGAGTAAAGACTACATGCCGGAAATTGAAAACATGAATTTACACAATAAACTCTTACAATCAATCTAATGACCCAAAACTCGAAACTAACATTCATAAGTAAAACCTGATAAACCTGGATTATTGTCAAACCTAAAAATATATATATCATAAATCATGAACATGCATAACTTATATCATGAGGAACAATGGGAGACTCTCCATATAATCGGCGTATCACGACATAGGAGCTTACGTGATCCCAACTATTACACTAAAGTGGGGCAGCCGCCCCAAGCCTTGCCAAGGCTAAAAACGCTACCATAATATCGGTTATCGTCAAGGCCCATTAGGGGTAGGGGAAGCTCACATTGGAGGCAAATTGCAATGAATAATCCTATGTTGGCACATAGTTTTGAGACTCGGGATTTTCCCGAGACCCTAAGCCTACTCGATGCTAGACACTATCCCAAAAATATGCAAATGTTTCCATCATTTTTCAATGAAACTAAATTCATCATTTTTCAATGAAGCCGAGAATAATGTAATAACATGCATGGTCTCGAAATATGAATACGGGAGCCTGGCTCAAAACATACCACAATATGAAAATGGGAGTATCACTCAAAACCATGTGGTAAGAGAATATTATAAAAATCAACTAATTCATGAAAACATACTTGAATCATGGGCTTGCCCAAAACTTTAACTTGCTACCTCTTAAGTAAAGTAAACTTGATAGTAAAATCATGGATTCATACATGGGTAAATCATGAACATAGTTTCATACTAGAGATCTCATCATACTTGAAACATGGATCATAAACTTGACAATGCATGAAACTTGCATAATTGGGCAAAATTCTTCTAAAGCATAAAATCATGAATTAGTAATCAATTTACACACAAAAACCGCTCAAAATCTTAAAATATTTTTTGAAACATGAGGGAATTAGACCCATAAACATTTCATAGAGAATTTCATAAATTGGGCTAAGGTCTATAGAATCATACACTTGAATTCATGAACTTGGAGATGGGGATTTGGACATGAGAGTGAAGGCAAAACTCTCATCTGGCGACCCTACATACCTGATAACGTCCGGTTCTACGCCCTTCCTTGAAAGCCCAAGAGATTTGGGGAAGAACTTGGAATAGTTTCTAAGTTTGACTCCTAATGAACTCTCTAGTCTTGCACGTATGGGAAAGAATGACTTAGAATAGTTTAAATTTGCTAAAACCCTCCTAGTAGAGCTTAAAATGACGTAGTTTAAGGCTTAGGATCTTAGGACTTACGAAAGCACAATTACTAAAATCACCGAAATAGACTCGCTTCATCCTCATGAGGACACCTTCACGAGCCGTGAGGTAGGGGACACCTGGTGGTTGTCCACTCATGAAGTCTACTGGAATTCCACCTTAAATTTGGACCTCTTGACCACGAATCACTTTCATGAGTCGTGAAGTGAAACCATGACCCATGACATCCACCCATGGTCACCACCACAATCCTTAATTAGCTAACCTTCACTTCATGAGCTGGCCCCACGACTCCATGGAGTAACTTCACTGTCACTGGACGAGGCATCCCGTGACCCGATGCAATATTTTCCTATTTTCCTCCCGCTTAACCCTCAGGTTTGATCTCAGAGAAGTTTCGGGGTATTATAATATCTCCCTCTTTGGAATATTCATCTTTGAGTGGGTAAACATACTAAAAAGTTGGGGAAAGGGATTCCGCTATCCTGGGCCATTACCGAACATTCAGTTTAAAATCGACGTGAGGGACTTGAGCCAGGATCGAAATATGACTAACCGAATTCATGAATCACACATACATGTACTAACATAAAGGGAAACTATGAGATATGAAACTCAATAGAGTACTAAGGGGAGGAAACCGAGCCTCAAGCTAGAACCGATCCGGAGGAAAGATGTGGGTATTTAGCCACTATATCCGTCTTGGCCTCTACATAGCTCCCTAACAAGCTGATTTCTCCATAAACCTTTACCGAAGCTACTTTGTTCCTTAATTTTTGAACCTAACGATCAAGGATTTCACTCTAACATCTTCATGTCTAAGACTATCCTTTACACCAATGCTCTCATTAAAACAAACTAATGCAGATTACCAATGCACTTCTTCAAGTAGAGATACGTAGAAAACTGAATCATTAACACTAACTCCCTGTGCAACTCCAACTCATAGGCCACCTTACCGACATTCGTCTCACAATCCTATACGGGCCAACATATCGAGGACTAAACTTCCCTTTCTTTCCGAACCTCATCACTCTTTTATGTGACATACCTTCAAGAACGCTCAATCATCAACTTCGTATCTAAAAGTTCTCTCTCCTCCTCACATCCGCATAAGACTTTTTGACGACTCCAGCCGTTTTCACCCTTTCCCCAAGTTGAACTTCTCCATAGCCTCATGAACTAAATCAAACGAAGTCACCTACTACAAACCAACCAATAGGAGATTTACATCTCCGCCCATAAAGAGCCTCAAATGGAGCCATTTGGAACTGGGAGTGGTAATTGTTATTGTAAGCTAACTCGATAAGATGTAAATAATCATCCCAACTACATTTAAAATCAATAACACACTCTCTCAACATTTCCTCAAGAGTATGAATGGTTCAATTTAGCCGACCATCCATCTACTAGTGAAAAGTCGTTTAAGCTTTACTTGAGTACCAAGTCCCTTCGAAATGACTTCCAAAATTGTGAAGGTGAATCGAAATTCTTATCCGATATGATGAAAAGGGAACACTATGCAACCAAACTAACCGAATATTAATTTTAGCATAATCCTCACTGATTTTCCGTGGTCTCCGACCGGTAGGAAATGAGCCGTTTTAGTCAACCTATCTACAACCACCCAAATAGGGTCATACTATTGACGTGTATGAGGCAACCCCGTATTGAAGTCCATATTGATCTCTTCCCATTTCCAAGTGGGGGATACTCGATGTCCCGTAGCACCTTCTGTGTCTTTGATGCTCCACTCTCACTTATTGGCGCTCGATACTTAGCCATAAACTCCGCTATATCTTTTTTCATATTATTCCATCAATAGACTTCCCGTAGGTCACGATACATCTTGGTGACACTTGGATATATAGAATATCAAGAACCATGAGCTTTATGCAACATCTTCTCAAATCATCGATATCTCTGGAACACATAAACAACCTTGATATCGGTACACAATCTCCCCTGGGAGAAGACCTCTACCTTTCGATTCTAAACCGCTTCCTTCAACTTATTCAAAATAGGATCCTCATCTGTCCTAGCCTTGACTCGCCACCAAAGAGGGGATTCTCGAACTATTTTTTGAATACTGACACCACCATCCGTCGAGTCAACAAGACGAACTCCTAAGCAAGCTGCATATCCTTCACCAACTTTTTCTTCATCTTTCACATGAGAAACACTCTCCATGGATATCCTGTTGAGGGAATCCGCCACCACATTGCACTTGCCCGAATGATAAAGGACACTCATTTCATAATCTTTGAGAATCTTCTAGCCACCTCCCTTATTGCAAATTCAGTCCTTCTCTGGGTAAACACATACTCGAAGACTCTTGTGGCTCGTGAACACATCTATATGGACCCCATACAAATAATGTCTCCAAATATTCAATGCAAACACTTTTGCCGCCAACTCTGTGTCATGGGTCGTAATTCCTCTCATGAGTCTTAAGATGACTAGAGGCATATGTAATGGCCTTGCATGTTGCATCAACATATAACCAAGACCAGCCCTAGAGGAATCACAATACACCACAATCCATCTGGTATTTCTGTAGGCTTCAATACTAGTCATGAGTTTGAGTCTTTAGCTCTTTGAAAATCTTCTCACATGCATCCGACCACCGAAAGTTGACTTTCTTTCCGAGTCAACATAGCCAATGGTGCCGCAATGGATGAAAATCCTCAACAAACCTTCGTAGTAGCAATTAAAACCCAATAAACTAACATATCTCGAAGGATTAACTGGTTCAGTCATACCTCATGTGCCTTCTATTCATTTATGAGTCCACTTGTACACCTCACTTGACACCACATGGCTTAAAAATGCTATTGAATTCAGCCAAAACTCACACTTGATGAATTTAGCATAGCGCCTAGTGATCCCAGAGTCTCGTAGTACAATCCTCAATGAGCGGGGCGTGTTCTCCCTCGGCCTCCGAGAGTATATGAGAATGTCACCTATGAACACAATCACTTACATGTACAAATAGGTCTTGAAACTCTATTCATCAAATCTATAAAAGCGTGTGAGCGTTCGTTAGTCCAAAATACATAACTACTGCACTCCAGTGAATTATGCCCGAGTCCCAAGGCCGGCCTGGGATGTCAAATTCTTCCTGCAACTCGAGCCGTGATAACCGAACCCGAGTTCTATCTTAGAGAAACATTTGACACCCTAAAGCCGGTCAAACAAGTTACAATCCCCGGGAGGGGATACTTGTTCTGATTGTAACCTTGTTCAACTTCCTAGTCGATGCGCATACGAAGAGATCCATCCTTCTTCCAACAAAGAGAATCGGTGTACCCTATGGGGATTTGGCAGGTCCGATGAAACCTCGTCTAGGAGGTCCTTCAATTGCTTCTTTTCAACACCTTTAGTCACTGGATTCATTTTTTGTAAGGAGAAGTTAGATATATTCCATATTAGGAAGTTAGTTGTCAATACTAAAGTCTATCTCCCACTCGAGGGACTCCTGGGTAGATCATCTAGAAACACCTTCTTGATACCAGCCACACCATAGGAACCGAAAGGAGCCTGGATATTGGTCGTAGCATCCTAACCCGAACTAGATGGTAAAACACAATCCTTCGAAATCATCTTTCGATCTTAAGATAGTAAATAAAGCGACCTATAGGCACACCGGCTATCTCATTCTAGGACTCGGATCAATTGGAAAATCGAACTCTACCGCACGGGTTTGATAATTTACTAAGGCATAACATGCATAACCAATCTATATCAAAGATAAATATCAAAATCTATCATGTCTAACTCTACTAAATCATTCGAGGACTTTCTCAAGGACTATGATAGGGCAATATACCCCTCGAGCTATACTTGAGCCACCGCTTGGGTAGAGACCGAGAAGGGCCCTTAAGTGATTTTGGGACTAATTCCGAAACTACTAGCAACATAGGGCATCACAAAGATAAGGTAGCCCCCCCGGACTAATAATGCATAAACATCAAGATAAAATACTCTATAACATACCAAAGGACTATCTCGAGACACTCTCGCTTTCGATGAGATGAGGTTAAAACCTCTTTTCGACACCGACTCACCACCCGCACTAGTAGATGGACCCCGTGAGCTGAGCGTGCCGGTGGAGTTGCGAAACTGGTGGCTAGGTCTCGACCTCTACCACAACCCTATTTGGTCAGTGTAGTCTTTGGAGCATGTAACCGGAAGCCTTCCCTTATCCGAAACATGTCGTTGAACCCGTTAAGAACCGATTTCGCATGCCTCCTACCACACCTATCACAACCGGAATGCCGGGGCTCCACGACTAGCTCCTCACCTCGAGAGCCCGATGTCCGCGTCCCCGTGATCACGCGAGACTGATGGCACGCCGTCGATGATGGTGCTAGGGGTTGGATGGCTCCTCGTGGGACTGGCTGCGATGTTCACCAAGCACTCGACTCAGGCTGAGAACCTAAAACTATTCATTCGAGGCCCTCTTGGCTCTCGCTTTCCCTCTCATCTCGTAATGCTTCCATCTGGTCAAGGAGCAAGACCACCGAGAAGTCAACATCTTTAATGTAGAATAGCGTCTTGCAATCTCTAACTAAGTAATTCGCCACCCCATTTACAAATTTGCTCACTCGAGCCTCTCCGAATGGGCCAAATCATCTATGGCACATACTTGACAATCGGGGTGAACTTCGTAGCATACTCCTAAATGGTCATATTTGCTCGTCTCAAATTTACGAATCAATTTCGCCTGATTTCCCTCAACTCCCGAGGAAAGAATCGATCTAGGAATGCAGAAGAAACTCATCCCAACCAATGGGACCCGCTTCCGACTCCCCGACTATCCCTTCCACCGCGTAATCAAATATGTGCGAATTTTCAACTCGGGAGCAAGAGGCTAAACCGCACACTCTCTCCCCGTACTCCCCATAACTGGATGATCTTCTAGATCTCCTCATGAAACTCATGTGGGTCCTCATCCACTCAACCCAAGAAACTCGGGGATTCATCCCTGAGGAAATACCAATTCTTACTCACATTCCCATTCGAGGAACGTAAGCCACTGCTTGTTGATTGACCTAAGCGGTCAATGCTCTGTACAACATCTAAATGGCCGCCCTAAACTCGCATGGGAAATTTGCTCACATGATCCATCAGTCAAGTGGGCTTGATGGTGCCCATCTCCATTACTATCTTCATGGTCTTTTTCCATTTCGATTGCCGACCTTCTTCCATTAACCCTAAAAGGGTGAGGCATGATCTAGAAACGCGTATAGCACGAGTTAGAAGCATAGAGAGATACTTTTATCGTATTATTACAGATCATGAAAGA
This sequence comes from Datura stramonium, assembly GCA_018107945.1. Lineage (NCBI taxonomy): Eukaryota > Viridiplantae > Streptophyta > Magnoliopsida > Solanales > Solanaceae > Datura > Datura stramonium. The sequence goes on along the minus strand of JACEIK010004568.1, from coordinate 34,764 downwards.
AGAAAAATTTCTAAATGTTTGCTAGCCTCTTCTGGGCCATAAGTGTGGTGCGCTTCACACCAATGAAAAGACTCTACTAATGCATTTTCTGCATTGAATTCCTAGGACACATCAACCTTTTTCTTCGATACCAAGCTTCTCATGACCTCGGCCTTGCATCTGTGTCACGTAACCTAGAACCATAAAAGCCGTAAGTCTATCCATGGCATGAACATGAAAACTAAAGCTCAACATAAATAAAGTGGAAGACTAAATTCTAAATAGCAAAAGTCTCGAATAGTAAAAAATTTAACAACGAATATCTCAAAATATTGAATCCGAAGTCGGGATATATAAACTATGTTTGAAAAGCTTCTAACATATTGACGAGCTAATGAGACAAATACCCCAACCAGCTCACTAGAAGTCTAAAACTGGAAAATGACAAAGAACTCAACTATCTAGCAACTCAAGATGAGGACTCACCAATGTTAACTGAAATAAACCTTGAAACCGCGCCGAAGAGGTCAATCTCGAACGTTCGAGCCTCGTATCATAAAATGATACAACATAGAATATGCTACAGATTAAATATACTAAATATGCAAGGTAAGTAAAATAGGCTAAGTAAGTATAAAATCAAAAACATGCATAACATAAATCATATTATTATAAGATTCTCGAGAGTAAGGACTACATGCCGAAATCAAAACATGAATAGACATAAGCTGAACCCGATAACCGAATTGAATGACCCAAAACTGAAACTACATTCATAAGAAAATTGATAAACCGATCAATGGGTCAAACCTACTGAAACAATCACAATTGAGAACATGTATAACTAAAATCAAGGGAATAATGGGAGACTCATTTTTCATAATTGGCGTATTACGATAGATCTTACGTGATCCCAACTATTACATTCAAGTGGACAGCCGCCCCAAGCCTTGCTGTAGGCACTACCATGATATTGATATCAAGTCAAGGTCCATTCGAGGTAGGAAGCCTACAAGGGAGGTCCTGGGCACCGAATACTACATCGGCACGTAGCTCTTAAGACTCGAGGCTTTACCTAAACCCCTGTCCTACTTGGTGCTAGACACTTCTCCCAAAAATATGCAAATCCTCTCTATCATTTTTCAACGAAACTAAATCCATCATTTTTCAATGAAGCTAGTAATATAATAACATGCATAGTCTAAAATTTGTCATATGGGAGCCTTGACTAAACATGCGCCACAAGCCGAATGTGGGAGCATCGACTCTAAAACCATGTGGTAAGCTAATTTTTATAAACCGAATCTAATTCATGAAAATATACTTGAATCACGTGGGCTTGCCTAAAACTTTAATACACTTAAAGTAAAAATTTCAATATAAAATCATGATTCATACATGGTAAATCATGAATATACGTTCATGCTAGAGATCTCATTATACTTGACTTTTCATGAAATTTGCATAATTGGGAAAAAATTTCTTCTAAAACTTGAAATCATAAATTAGTAATCAATTTGCACATAAACCAAGCCATGAATCTAAAACATCATTTGAAACACAAGAGGGAATTAGACCCATAAACATTTCATAGAGAATTTTATAAATTAAGCTTAAGACCCCATAGAATTATACACTTGAATTCATGAACTTGAGATGGGATTTGGGCATGAGAGTGAAGGGAAACTCTTATTCATGACCCTAAATACCTAGGCAATCCGGTTCTACACCCCTTCTTGCAAGCCTAAGAGATTTAGGGAAGAACTTAGATAGTTTCTAGGCTTGGATCTTCAAAGGGAAACTCTCTAGTCTTGTATGAATGGGAGAGAATGACTCAATAGTTTAAACTCGTTTAAAACCCTCCCCGACCGAACTTAAAACGACGTAGTTTAGGCCTAGTAGCTTAGGAAATTATGAAAATACCCTTACTAAAATCTCTAGAAAATAGACTCGCACCCTTACAAGGGACTTCACGAATGTGAGGTAGGGGGACGCACCCGTGGTGTCAACTCGTGAAGTTTACCAATTCCATCTTCACCGGACTCTTAACTATGACTCACTTCACGAGTTGTGAAGTGACACCACGACTCGTGGCATCCACCCGTGTTCATCCCCTGACCACGACTCTTAATCAGCCAACTTCCACTTCATGAGTCACCCTACGACCTCAGTGGAGTAACTTCATGTGTCATTGGATGAGTCATCTTGTCACTCGATGCAATATTTTTTATTTTCTCCACTTCAACCTCTGCCCGATCTTAGGAATTTTGGGGGTATTATATCAGTCCTTAAAATACATTTAGTTGATTATTTAACAATAAATATAATTGATTCAAGCAATCATGATCAAATTACTCGATTGGAGTTGACTACGCGCATTTACTTGATCGATCGTCTATTATGATCAAATTATTGGTGTCATTGTTAAAGAACACTATGAAGTCTATATCTCGAGTCCCTTAAATGCATTAATTCACCATATTTAACAACAAATATGATTGATTCAAGCAATTTATGATCAAATTACTCAATTAAAGTTGACTACGCGTGTAATTTCTCGATCGATCGTCTATTATGATCAAATATACTATGTCATTGTTAAAGAACACTATGAAGTCTAGCTTTGACTCCTTAAAATGAATTTAATTCACTATATTTACAATAAGTATGATTGATTCATGTAATTCATGATCGCATTACAACACTTGTTTGAAAAGTCACAAGAAATTTATGAATTAAGTTGCAATAAATCGTGTTACTTATTTGAAATTTTCTAGCAAGTAATAAAGAATTGTTGGCACTGTCAGACACTTATTTGAAAATTCACAAAGAATCCTTGGCTTGAGTTGTTGCAACGCATCAAGCCTTGTTTGTAATACCTGAGGTGCCTAAGAATAAGACCCGAGAGTTTAAATCAAAATCTACGTAAAACTAGAAAAAATAGCACAGACAAGTGGAGTAATGACTCGTGGCTTGCAAAACCATGAGCCGTTGTTAGCATTTGTGGGTTAAGGTGTTGGGGTGGCAAGGAAGTAACGATTGGATGTAACGACTTGTTGTAAGAAACAATGAGTTGTCATTCACGTCTCCAAAGGGACTTGATGGATGGATACCACGACCATTGGAGCCAACAACGTCGAGCGAGACTCGCCGTGGGGGAAATTCAGTAAGGTTCGTGGAGGGAAATCAACGACCGATTAAAAGACCCATTAGACCTAAGGGATGATTCGTCCTGCTCATTCGTGGTTTGATTCCGAGAGAAGGCTTGGGCAAGAAAGCTTAGCACGGGTAGATACCACGTGGTGGTATCTCCAACGACCCAAGGTCGTTGATTGTTTGGTCCAAAGGAGCACTTTTTTTTGCGATTTCGTAAAGGTATCTTCCGCCATTTCTAAGTTCTAGGCCTATACTACGTCGTTTAAGGCTCCGTTTAAGTGGGCTTAAGGAGGGGAAAACCTATTCTAAGTTAATTCATTCCATGCATGCAAACTTGAGAGTTTGAAGAGAGGATTTAGAGCAAGTTTTGAAGGTTTCCATTGGAATATCATCTTGAAAAATTAGAGAAGTGATAAAATCATCCCTTCCAGGTATGTAGGGTTATGAGTGGGTGTTTCCTTCCTCACCCATGCCCAAATCTCTAGCTAAGTATGAGAAATTCATATGATCAAATTATGGGATTTTTACCCAATTGCATGATTCTTCAATTTTTACACATGGTTACGATTAGATTATATTTATATTGATGAATTATGAAGCTTGGGAAGATTTTAAATTATTTTCAATCAAAAATTATGTTTTCTAAACTATGAAATTTAAATGCCCATGGATGAGAAGTTCATGAAAGAAGAGAATGATGATGAATGTGTGATGATGATGAGATTTGATGATGAAAAGCATGTTTCTAGAGCTATCCATGATTTTGATATTATTTTCAAAATGAATTGAGTAGATCCAAGCATGATAAAGTTTTGGGCAAGGCCCTTATATCAAGTATGATGATGTAGTATCTCTAAAGTAAGCTTACTATATGATTTTGGAGTAGATGCTCCCCCTTATATTTGAGCTTGTGGTATGTTCCGAAATAAAGTTTCTCATATGCATGAATTCATAATTGATATATATGTATTATTGAGCTTCGTTTTCATACGATGTCAGTTCTATGCATGATTTCACTATTGAGCTTTGTCAAATGATAATATTGAGCTTCATTTCATATGATGTTGAGTTTATGCATGATTCCATTGTTGAGCTTCGTCAATAGACGATGTTGAGCTTTGTTATATACGAGGTAGAGCATTGCATGTTTTGGGAGAAGAGTCTAGCACCGAGCGGGCTAAGGGTCGATCACCCTATGCCCCAGAACTACGCGCCAACGTAGGTTGATACTATTATATTATTGGACCTCCCTTGTGAGCTATCCTCGGCCCTAATGGCCCATGAGCTTGATATCGATATCATGGTAGCGTCTTTAGCCCTGGAAAGGTTTTGAACGGCTCTACCACTTGAATATTATAGTTGGGACCATGTAAGTATCGGTTAAGTGACGAGTCTCCCATTGTTTACACGATTCAGATTTGAATATTCATTACTCATGATTTTTAATTTAAGCATGCATGTTTTAAAAGCAAGGTTTGACTCATTGTTCAACTTTTCTATAAATGTCATATTTCATCTTTGAGTCATTCGAGTCAGTTATGATGTTATGAAGCTATGCATGATAATATTATGAAAATATTATGATTTCAGAATGAGTGCATGTAGTTCTTTCCTCTCGGATTTAAAAGCTTATGATATGTTATGAAATGTTTTAAATGATTTACTTTACTTAAGCGATTTTACTTACCTTGCATACTCGGTACATTTCACTTACTGACCGCATACTTTCTATGTTGTATCGTTTCATGATACAGGACCCATCTCCCAGGCTCAGACCCACCCGTAGTCGGTTGTCAGAGTTAGCACCTTCTTGGTTCGTGAGTCCTCATCCTTCGAGGGTTAGACTTTCAGTTTCCTTGTGTATTTTCAGTTTCAGTATTGTTGAGTTAGTTGGGGTCTTATCCCATCAACTCGTCTAGATTAGAGGCTTTTCAGACTCATGTATGTATTCAGCTTCGGATGTTTATTCTGATGTTATGTTGAGTTAGACTTCCGCTGAGTTATATTGATGATTTCTTTTGTTTATCAAATGATTTAGATGTATGCTTATGTCTTGGGTTGACTTGGGGTCTCTCGAGATCCCTTGTTCCATGTCTACGATCCGGGCCTCCGTTCGGGTCATGACATTGTTTGAAAATTCACAGCAAATTTATGAGTTGTTGCAATAGATCAGATTAGTTATTTAAAATTGTCCAGCAAGTACAACAGTTGTTGGCACCTGTCGGGCCACTTGTTTGAAAATTCACAGCAACTTTACGAGTTGTTGCAACAGATCAGACTACTTATTTAAAAATTCACAGCAAGTTTATGAGTTGTCCCAACAGATAAGGTTACTTGATTGAAGTTGTCTAGAAAGTATAACAGTTGTTGGTGTCGCACGCCATTTTTCTCGCGAAAAGCGGGTCAAGACATGTGACAACTCTTGAAGGATTATTAGAAAAGGAAGAGTCGCCACCTAATGAATTATGTTGCGTTAAGGCACCGGACTAAACTAACTAAACAGATAACTTTTTTCAACTAATCTACGACACCAAAAATCGGGTAAGGGCTCGAGTTACCTCAAAAAAAAGGTGTTAAACACCTTTCGAGGTCCACAACTATGGGTCCCAGCCGAATTTATTAATTATGTGGGGAAATTACTAAGTGATAAAAAATAGTCAAATATTAAAATTAAACTAACTATGTGATTGGATAAATAAACTCTTCCTAAAATAAATAAGTAAATAAATAAAATATTTTTAATTGATGCGAAAATCTAAATGAAAAATTTTAGTTAAATTATTTAGCAAGTACGTGCATGAAAACTTATTTCAACATGAATAAATAACTCAAATGTAAATTAATTTACTATTTAATTTAAAACTTAAGTGATAAATCAATTTACGTATGCAAACTTATTTATTAAACAAAGATCATTATTAATCCGATCAGCTAAATGTTCATATAAGAAAGGAGAAAGAAGTTTTAAAACAATGATAATAAAATATACTACATACTATTTTTTTATTTTACCACCTACATTTAGAGAAAATATAAAGAATCCTAGCAACCAAAAACGAAAAGAGAGATACTACAAATTAAAACCAGTTAGCAAAATCTAGAAGGTATGTAAGATATCAAACAAAATAAGAGAGAGCTTTAAGAAAAATGTTCGTTGCTTTATCGGGATGATAACACGATATTATGAATCGTGGTCTTCAACATTAGCAACCATTAGTTAGAGGTCGGTCTAAAATTGAAAATTAAATAATAGTATATTTAAGAAAATTAAATGAATAGTTGAATTTTAAATATATAAACACGTAAATGTATACATATAAATACACATAATCCCTTTAAAAATCATGGATTGATATCACTTCCGAGGGAAAGGGTCAACTTAGTTTTAAAGGATTCAGAATTAGACCTCGTGATTTCTTCTACTTTTTTAATAACTATATGTTAAGGGATAATATTTATTTAGTTACAAAACACATTGTCCAATTCAAATAGAGAAAAGTAAATTTTGACTTTCATTTTTTCTTAAAATAAATAAATAAATAAAAGTGCAAACCTATACGAAATTTTAAAAATAAAAGTTAAACAACTAGCACATAATTTCTAACCCCCCTTAATCATCCCCTTTTCACTATAAACATCTGTTCGTACATTTTTTACAAAGTGGTCAACACAATAATAAAGATAGTAACGATACTAAAGATAAAGAAAATAAAATCTTGTAGCTCTCAGTCCCATCCCAATACCCGAATGACTCATCTTTATATCCAAAAAAAGTCAAGGAAATATCTGCTTCAACAACCTAAACAAACACAAGTACATATCTATATATATAAAGCATAAGTAGCATGTAAATATGATAATATCACAATTATGAACAAACCCAAAGATTGATACTTTTCATGTAGATATAAAGAGAACCGTCTAAATTACAAACCAAATAAGCATATGCGTCAAACTTACGATAATGAATGAACTAGTAAACAAATGAAAGTAGCATAGTTCTAAAGGAAATAACCAATGAGAGGCAAGTTCAATAATAAGTGGTCTACTTGAGTATTAAAGAAGAGAAAAAATTTTAACTTCCTAAGTAATTAACCATTTGAATATTACAGAGGAGATAAACAAAGTTGTCTTGTCAGAGAATTAAGTCATCTCCCCCTTAGTAGAGGAAAAATGACATGTTTATATAGCTAGAGAATAAGAGATTAAGAGAAGGGAAAGATATTTCATTGAATCAATCAAATAAATTCCTTTATTAGTGAAAAGATAATCAAATAATTATTTACCATAATTAGATAATTCGTACTAATTAACAATACCACATCAAAGGAATTTTTTTTTCTAAAAAAAAGATATTCAGAAAAATCAATTAAAGGACCTCTTTCCTTTAAGAGCATAATCACATCAGAAGGTGTGAAACTATCCAAAGTTTACTGTAAATAAATATATATTCAAACTGTTCAAATAATTAAAGAGAGTAAATTGAGGGTATAGGTACCAACGATACTAATAAAGTTAAAAAAGAAAGTAATTATTCACAAAAGATCAATCAAGAAAAATCTATCCCTTTAGGTAGTGGAAAACAAATCATGTCAAAGTTTTCCATAAATATGCAAGTACTAAGGTTATAATATAATTGAAAATACAGAAGAAAACAAATTGACTTTCATATCAAAACTTTTCATAATCAACTAAAGGGACAAATGAGAGGGGATTTTCCACAAATAATCATAGAGTCATTCACAATTTACCAAATATAACACAATACTATAAAGTTGCATATTATTGAAGAAAAAATTAACAGGTAAGGGTGTAATATTAACTTAATTCTTCCATGATTGACGAATACCAATATATAAAACGAAATCAAAGTTATATAAATAGAAGCTACTGAAATCAATTAGTAGCTAGGATCAGTCAATGATTCTCATGCATCACAATTTTTTACCAAAATTAAATAAATGAATCTTTCACACAGTTATCTTATCAAACACAAAATCTTGAATTTCTATATTCAACCATAGGTAGCTGTCATAATCGAAACTTTAGAAGGATAGATATTGAATTGATAAGAATCACCAAGGATTACTAAAATAGACAAGTGTCAAAGATTTATATGATTTAAATCAATGTCTATGGAGTAAAGTCTTCTAATTGTCATAACTAATTAAGTAAAGGTTGCTATGAATCCATTCTTAAATAGGAATGGAAAAATCATTCGAGATTAACAGTGCACCAAAGTTTATTAAAAGAAATAGTCTGCGCAACAAAGTTCTCACATAGTTTTGTTCATGAAGTAAAATATTCCAGTATTAACTTATAAAGAATGTTCAGATTAAATCTGAGAAAGAAAGAAAATAATTTGGTCAAGATGTTAACACAATTGTCATGCAGATTATACCAAAAAGTGATTCAAAGCTTATTACAAATCAATTTGAGGAGAAAAGAAGGTAATACATGATTAAGCATGCTGATTAGAAAGGGATAACATAAGTTTGGGGCTTAATACACATATCAATGAGACACACAAATTCAAAAAGAAATAGCTAATTTCACCAGAATATCAAAAGTTTATAACATTTTGTGAAGCCTTCACATGTGAAAATTTTAACAAATGACCAGCGGCAATCAAAAGAGAATAATCCGAAATCAAACATATATTTACACAGGTACTAAATCTAAAATATGTCCAGAGAGAATGTTAATCGGGTTAGAGAGCATAAAAGTGACAACTAAAGAAGAACATATCCGAGATGAATTAAGAATATTCTACCATAAAAAAAACTGCCTCATAGAGGTCGTCAGTGAACTGTCCGCATCGGCTTCTAAGAGTCGAATCCAGGTCTTTGTTTGGTGTGAGCACTTGCAGCGCGGTAGCTTCTGGTGGTTGCTGTGAATGGATGGAAAGAGAGGAGTGTGTATGTGTTCGACGGAGTGAAGGAGAGGGAGAAGAGAAAAGTCGTGGAGAGGGAAGAGAAGATAGAAAAGAGAGGTAAAGGGGTGCCGACGTTTTTGGAGTTTTACCAGTCGTAGTTGTGTAATACCCCGAAAGTGTCTAAGACTAGTCCTGGAATTTTAAAAATGGAAGTTGGCAGAAGCCTAAAAAATCATCACAAAACGGGTCATGTAACGGATCATTGGTTCCACCAACGATCCATAGGAAGGGTCCATGATGAGGTGCAGTAAGGTCGAAGTTGGGGGTAATGGGTCAAAGAACGACCCGTGGCTTGATGTAACAAGTCGTTGTTTGTGGTCGTGGTGAGATTGATCCTTAGTCTAAGAGAAGGTAACGGCTCATAGGACGACTCGTGCTGAGCAGCAATGGATCATGGTGAGCAACCATGCGAAAGAGTAGGAAAATATCCAGTCGAGGTGATGGATGGAAACCACGACTCATTGAAAGGAGGCACGAGTCGTAGTATGGCTTGTGGGAAGGCCCAGGTGCAGGTCGTTAGGGGGGAAACAACGGAGGATACAACGAACCTTCATCTGATGTAACGACTCATCCTGTGGAGTCATGGTGTTCGAATCTGAGAAATTAAGTTTGGACGGTGGATGCAACGAACGGATACCATGAGTCGTGGTATCCTGGTATGACCCATAGGATCGCCCGTGGTCACTGGCAGTGCTGAATTTTCAGGAAATTTATTAAGGGTATTTTCTTCATTCCTAAGTCCTAGGTCTTAAACTACATCGTTTAAGATTCAAAATGCAGTGTTTTAGGAGGGAAAAATCCATCCTAAGCTCATTCATATCCATACATACATATTGAAGGGATTTAGGAGGTGATCAAGTTAGAGTTCTTCAAGTTTTCCCTCAACCTTTTATTGGGCTTTCAAGAGTTGGTAAAATCAGATCTTCCCCAGGTATGTAGGGTTATGAATGGGTGAATCCGTTCACACCCATGCCCAATCTCTCTCTAAATAATAAAATTCCTATGTTGATTCTATGGGTTTTTAATCTAATGTATGAAATTTCTAATTCTCTACATGAGTATAATCTAAATGAGTTTTTATTATTGAATTATGAATCATGGGCAAGCTTTACATTATTTTTCATTAAAATTGTGTTTCAAGCTTTATAAATTTAAATGCTCATTTATGAGAAATTCATGAAAGTTGAGATTTATGATGAATGTTCATGTATGATGAGATATTATTAATGAAAAACATGTTTTCAAGTTACCCATATTTATAAACATGTTTTCAAGGGAATTGAGTATTTTCAAGCATGTTAAAGTATTAGGAAATGCCCACATATTTAATTATGATTTATGATTTATGCTATGGATTCATGATTGATCGATTTATGACGTTGGCCGATTTATGGGCCCTTGATTCATGGCTAAACATGTATGTAAATGGGGATCGATGATGTTAATGTTTATTTGGTCGTGAATCTCATGAATGATGTTTATGATTTACATACGAGCCTAATGTGCATATTTTGGGGAGCAGTGTCTAGCACCGAGTAGCCTGGCGTTCAAAAAGGACTACGCCTATTTCTCATAACTATGTGCCACCATTGGTTCATGTTGATACATTACAATGTTAATGGATCCCCTCTTTCGTGATATCACATAATGCACGCCCCTTGCCTAACAAGCCTGGGACGAGTCTGCCCACTTGACTGAGATAGTTGGGGCATCATGTAAGGCTCTACCATGATGGTGTCGATTATGACGATTACTCCCATTGTTCCTCATGATTTATTCATGGTTATGCTCTTATTATTTTGGCTAAAGTCATGTTTAATGAAGCTTTCTCTTATGATTATGATTATGGTTAATTTATGAATGTTTTGAAAAAATTGAGCCTTATGTTACATTATGATATTTATGGTATGAGAATGTTGTCCTACTCTTATGAATTTTTTATATATTTTAAATGTCCGATTTACTTACCTTTCATACTCGGTACATTACACGTACTAACCGCATACTCTATGATGTATCATTTCATGATACAGGATCCGATCTTCAGACCCAGCACCGTCATTAGCTCATTCCCGGAGTTAGCATCCAGTTCATTGGTGAGTCCTCATCCCCCGAGGACCAGTTGATATCAGTTATCTCTTTATGTTCACTTTCCTATACTTGTCGGGTTAGTTGTATGTGTTGTCCCATCAACCCATCAGATATGTTAGAGGCTTTTAGACTATGTGTAGCTTTTAGATGTCATGTATGAAGTGCATTTTGCTTTTCATGTTATGTCATGATTATGCTTCCATTATGTTATCATGTTGAGTATTCTGTTTTATTGGATTGAGATAGATGTATGTTCATGCCATGGGTCGGCTTGGAGTCTTTCAGGGCTCCTTGTCGCGTGTTGTGATCCGGGTCTACGTTCGGGTCGTGACAAACTTGGTATGAGAGCATTAAGTTTTGAAGTGTCCTAGGGTGTCTGAAAGATGCGTTGAGTAGAGTCTTTTTCATGGGTGTTAAGCGCGCCACACTTATAACGAAGATTCTACGAGACGTTTAGGAAATGTCTCATTCTTTCATGATCTATGTCATGCGATGAAATGTCTCCCTATCATTCTAACTCGTGCTATTCGCGATTGCAGAATCATGACTCCCCGAAGAGTTAATGGTAGGAGGAATGGGAATGGAAACGGCCACGAGGATGGCAACAGAGACGGGCACCAACAAGCGCACCAGTCTAGGAGCACCATGCACCGGAGCGGGTTGCCCATGCTAAATTCCAGACAACTATTCAGATGCTAGCGCAGGCCTTGACCACTAAGGTCAACCAGCAGACAGTGGCGCATATTCTGCAAAAAGGAAATGCAACGGTAGTTCGAGTCAGAGATTTCTTGAGGATGAACCCGTCAGAGTTTCTTGGTTCCAAGGTGGACGAGGATCTACATGAGTTTATTGATGAGATTGTGAAGATAACCTAGGTCATGGGGGTTAATGGAGTTGAATGTGATGAGTTGGCATTATATCAATTGAAAGGGGTCGCACACATCTGGATTCGACAGTGGGAAGATAGTAGGGCCGCCGGAGCAGGCCCTGTCAGTTGGGAGGAGTTCCATGTTGCTTTCCTAGATCAGTTCTTCCCTCCTGAGATGAGGGAGTTGAAGGCAGTTGAGTTTGTGAATCTTAAGTAGGGTAAGATGATGGTACAGGAATATGCCCTTGAGTTCATTCGCTTATCAAAGTACGCCCCAGAGTTAGTGGTTGATCAGAGGGCACAAGTGAGTAGGTTTTTTCATTGGGTGGAAAACTATTTGGAAAAAGATTGTAGGACTGCTATTCTCCACCAGGATATGGATTTCCCTTGGATAGTCTTATATGCCCAGCATATGGAGGCGGCGCATATGGGGGAGAGAGAGGCCAAAAGGGCCCGAACAGACAGCTATGGATTCACTCAGCAAAGGTCCGATGGTGGTCATCATCCTCAGATTCAGCAAGCGTCACTAGCTCTAGCACCATCATCATCTAGTGTCCCATCTATATCCAAGGGTGATCGGAGGAGTAGGGCCTCAGGTTCGAGAGATCAGAGGGGCATACAGGTAGAGCGCACCTTTCCAGCTTGCGGGAAGTGTGGTAGAGTCATGTGGGGGAGTGCTTTCTCAGCTCGGATATCTGTTATGGGTGCGGTAGATCAGGCCACATACGCTGAGCGTGTCCATTTACTAGACAGGATAATGATAGAGGCCATGCATAGACTACCAGGTTAGCAACAGCTCCTGTGCGCTCAGCTCCACAGGGGGCATCCATTAGTGGGGGTGGCAAGAAGCGGCAAAATAAATTCTATGCCCTCGCCTCACGTCAAGAGCAGGAGACTTCACCGGATGTGGTTATTGGTATGTTACGAGTGTTTCACCTTGATGCTTATGCTTTGTTAGATTCAGGGGCTATTTTGTCTGTTGTGACACCTTACATTGCTAGTAACTTTGGAGTCAGTCTAAAAATTCTGTCAAAACCATTCTCAGTCTCTACTCCTATTGGTGATTCAATTGTAGCTAGGCGGGTGTATAGAAGTTTCCCGATCACAGTAATGCAGAAATTCACCTCCGTAGTCCTAGTAGAGTTAGGACTAAATTTGATATTATTCTCGACATGAATCCATTGTATGCATGTTATGCTTCTATTAATTATAGAACCCGTGCGATGGAGTTCCGCTTTCTGAGTGAGTTAGTTTTTGAGTGGAAGGGTAGTTCAGTCGTGCTTGTAGGTCGTTTGATTTTCTATCTTAAGGCCGGAAAAATGATTTCTAAGGGTTGTGTATACCGTCTAGTTAGGATGCAGTCAGTTCCAGTTGTATGTGAGTATCCGGAAGAGTTCCCTGATGATTTACCGGGTATTCCTCCCGAGAGGAAAATCGATTTTGGTATTGACCTCATTTCCGACATGCAGCCAATATCTATTCCTCCCTACATAATGGCTCCAGCTGAGCTAAAAGAGTTGAAGGAGCAGTTGAAGGATCTTTTGGATAAAGGTTTCATCTGACCAAGCAAATCCCCATGGGGTGCACAAGTTCTCTTTGTATGTGTATTGATTATCGGAAATTGAGCAAAGTCACCATCAATAATAGGTATCCTCTACCCAGGATTGATGATTTATTTGACCAGCTTCAGGATGCCAAGTGTTTTTTGAAGATAGATCGTAGATCCGGGTACTATCAGCTCAGAGTCTGGGAGAGCGACATCCCGAAAATAGCCTTCAGGACGCGGTATGATCATTATGAGTTTGTAGTCATGTCTTTTGGACTAACGAATGCTCCTACAGCTTTTATGGACTTGATGAATAGGGTGTTCAAGAAATACTTGGATATGTTCGTGATTGTGCTTATTGATGACATCCTGATATACTCTTGGAGCAAGGAGGAGTATGTCGCTCATTTGAGGGTGGTGCTACAAACTCTCAGGGATTTCCAGCTATATGCCAAATTTAGCAGTGCGAGTGTTTTGGTTGAACTCGGTGGCGTTTTTGGGCCATGTGGTATCAAGTGAAGACATACAAATGGACTCTCAGAAAATAGAAGCGGTGAAGAATTGGCCTAGACCGGTCAATCCTTCATATATTTTGGAGCTTTTTGGGCTTAGCTGGCTACTATCGGAGATTTTTTAAAGGTTTCTCATCTATTGTAGCACCCTTGACCAAATTGACCCAAAAGAAGGTGAAATTCCAATGGGCGAAGGCTTGTGAGAGGAGCTTTCAGGAGTTGAAGACTCGACTTACCTCAGCACCGATGTTAACCCTACATGAGGGTACCGATGGATTCGTGGTGTATTGTGATGCTTCAAGGATTGGACTTGGGTGTGTATTGATGCAGCACGGAAAAGTTATAGCATATGCCTCAAGATAGCTGAAAGTTCATGAGAAGAATTACCCGACCCATGATCTTGAATTGGCTGCAGTGGTATTCGCATTGAAGATATGGATACACTATTTGTACGGGGATCACGTGGATGTGTTTACGAATCATAAGAGTCTACAATATGTGTTTACCTATAAGGATCTCAATCTTCGGCAAAAGAGGTGGTTGGAGCTACTTAAGAATTACGATATGAGTGTACTTTACCATCCGGGAAAGGCAAATATAGTAGCAGACGCACTTAGTAGACTCTCCATGGAAAGTGTGTCCCATGTGGATGAGGGAAAGAAGGAGCTGGTGAAAGACATGCATCGACTTACAAGGTTGGGAGTTTGGTTGGTGGATTCAATAGATAGCTGGTTTATTGTTCAAAACGGATTAGAATCATCTTTGGTAACTGATGTAAAAGCTAGACAAGACGAGGACCCTATTTTGGTAAAGTTAAAGAAAGTCGTTCAAAATCAGAAGGTAGAGTTCTTCTCTAAAGGGGGAGATGGTGCGCTTCGATACCAGGGTCACTTATGTGTTCCGGATGTCGATGGTTTGAGAAATTGGATGTTGCACGAGGCTCATGGATCTAGGTATTCAATCCATCCAAGTGCCACCAAGATGTACCTTGACTTACGGGAAGTCTATTGGTGGAATGGCATGAAGAAGGACATCACATAATTTGTAGCTAAGTGCCCAAACTGTCAACAAGTAAAGGTTGAGCATCAGAGACCGGGAGGGATGCTTCAAGATATCAGCATTCCTACTTGAAAGTGGGAATAAATCAATATGGACTTCATAATAGGTTTGCCTCGCACCCGTCGAGAATATGACTCCATTTGGGTTGTTGTAGACAGGTTGACCAACCGCTCATTTTCTACAGGTCAAAACCACGGATTTGGCGGAGGATTATGCCAAACTATACATTCGAGAGCTAGTTCGGTTGCATGGAGTGCCTTTATCCATCAAATCAGACAGCGTTACCCAATTTACATCTTAGTTTTGGAGGTCGTTTCAAAAAGGACTAGGTACTCAGGTTAAGTTCAGCACAACATTTCATCCGCAAACGGATGGTCAAGCGGAGCGAATAATTCAGACTCTCGAGGACATATTGAGACATGCTTGATTGACTTCAAAGATAGTTGGGATGGTCATTTGCATCTTATCGAGTTTGCATACAATAACAACTACCATTCAAATATTCAGATGGCTCCGTTTGAGGCTCTCTATGGCTGGAGATGTAGATCGCTTATTGGTTGGTTTGAAGTTGGTGAAGCTATGATGATAGGACCAGATTCAGTCCATGAGGCCATGGAGAAAGTTCATCTCATATGGGACAGGTGGAAAACAACTCAAAGTAGCCAAAAGTCCTATGCCGATGTGAGAAAGAGAGAACTCGAGTTCAAAGTGGATGATTGGGTGTTTCTGAAGGTGTCTCCTATGAAGGGAGTGATGCGGTTTGGAAAGAAAGCAAAACTCAAACCTCGTTATGTTGTCCCCTATCGGATTGTGAAACGGGTTGGCAAGGTGGCATATGAATTGGAGTTGCCATCAGAATTAGCTTTCATGCGTCCTGTTTCCATGTATCGCTCTTAAAGAAGTGTTTGGGTGATCCAACCCTAGTTATTCCGGTGGACAATGTTAGTGCGAAAGACAGCCATAGTTATGAGGAGGTTTTGGTGGAAATACTGGATCGTCAGGTTCAAAGGCTAAGGAATAAGGAAGTATCTTCAGTCAAAGTTTTATGGAGGAATCAGCATGTTGAAGGAGCTACATGGGAATCCAAAGCAGACATGATGGCTAGATACCCATATTTATTCCCTACCGGCTCAGTTCCAGTTTGAGGTATCAGCTTTTGCCCTAAAACTCTATTTAGTTTTCATGTTCAGTTCATGTGCCCCAGTTTCTTTCATGTATGTGGATGTGTATATGATTCATGAATTCAGTTCAGCTATGTAGTTTGAATCAGAGTTAGTCATTCCGTTAGTTTTCAGCTTAAATGATCAGTATTCAAGTATGATGAATGCATTTCTCTGTTTTCTGTATTTTTTCCCACATTCGAGGACGAATGTTCCCAAGGGGGAGATATTGTAATACTCCAGAAGTGCCTAAGACTAGACCTGAGATTTAAAAATGGAAGTTAGCAGAAGTCTAAAAAATCATCACAGGATAGGTCATGTAACAGATCGAAGTTGGGGGTAACGGGTCAAGGAACGACCCGTGGCTTGATGTCACAAGTCGTTGTTTATGGTCATGGTGAGATTGATCCTTAGTCTAGGAAAAGGTAACGGGTCGTAGGACGACTCGTGGTGAGAAACAATGGATCGTGGTGAGCAACTGTGGGAAAGAGTAGGAAAATCTCCAGTCGAGGTGACAGATGGAAACCACGACTCATTAGAAGGAGGCACTAGTCGTGGTGTGTCTCTTGGGAAGGCCCAGGTGTAGGTCGTCAGGGGAAACAGCGAAGGATACAACGGACCATCGTCTAATGTAATGACTCATCCTGTCAAGTCGTAGTGTTCGAATATGAGAAGTTAAGTTTGGACAGTGGATACAACGGACGGATTCCACGAGTCGTGGTATCCTGGTACGACCTGTAGGATCACCCGTGGTCACTGGTAGTGCTGAATTTTCAAGAAATTTATTAAGGGTATTTTCATCATTCCTAAGTCCTAGGGTCCTAAACTATGTTGTTTAAGACTCGAAATGCAGTGTTTTTGGAGGGGGAAATCCATCTTAGGCTCATTCACATCTATGCATGCATATTGAAGGGGTTTAGGAGGTGATCAAGTTAGAGTTCTTCAAGTTTTCCCTCAACCTTTTATTGGGCTTTCAAGGGTTGGTAAAATCAGATCTTCCCCAGGTATGTAGAGTTATGAATGGGTGAATCCGTTCACACCCATGCCCAATATCTCTCTAAATCATGAAATTCCTATGTTGATTCTATGGGATTTTAATCAAATGCATGAAATTTCTAATTCTCTACATGGGTATGATCTAAATGAGTTTTTATTATTGAATTATGAATCATAGGCAAGCTTTATATTGTTTTTCATTAAAATCATGTTTCAAGCTTTATAAATTTAAATGCCCATTTCATGACAAATTCATGAAAGTTAAGATTTATGATGAATGTTCATGTATGATGAGATATTATTGATGAAAAGCATGTTTCAAGTTACCCATGTTTATAAACATGTTTTCAAGGGAATTGAGTATTTTCAAGCATGTTAAAGTATTGGACAGTGCCCACATGTTCAAGTATGATTTATGATTTATGATATGTATTTCATGATTGATTGATTTATGATGTTTTCCTATTTATGGGCCCTTGATTCATGGCTAAACATGTATGTAAATGGGGATCAACGATGTTAATGTTTATTTGGCAATGAATCTCATGAATGATATTTATGATTTACATACGAGCCTAATATGCATATTTTTGGGAGCAGTGTCTAGCACTGAGTAGCCCGGTATTCAAAAGACTACGCCGATGTCTCATAACTACGTGCCACCGTAGGTTCATGTTGATACATTACAATGTTAATGGATCCCCACTTTCGTGATATCACATAATGCACGTCCCTTGCCTGGCAAGCCTGGGACGACTCTTCCCACGTGATTGAGATAGTTGGGGCATCATATAAGGCTCAACCATGATGGTGTCGGTTATGACGAGTCCTCCCATTGTTCCTCATGATTTATGCATGGTTATGTTCTTATTATTTTGGCTCAAGTCCTGTTTAATGAAGCTTTCTCTTATGATTAGGATTGTGGTTTATTTACGAATGTTTTGAAAACCTTAAGCCTTATGTTACATTATGATATTTATGGTATGAGAATGTTGTCCTACTCTTATGAACTTTTTATGTATTTTAAATTTCCGATTTACTTATCTTGCATACTCGGTACATTTCACGTACTGACCGCATACTCTATGATGTATTGTTTCATGATACATGCTCTGATCTTCAGACCTAGCACCATCATTAGCTCGTTCCCGGAGTTAGCATCCAGTTCATTGGTGAGTCCTCATCCCCCGAGGACCAGTTGATATCAGTTATCTCTTTATATTCAATTTCCTAGACTTATCGGGTTAGTTGGGGGTGTCATCCCATCAGCCCATCAGATAGTTAAAGACTTTAAGACTATGTGTAGTTTTCAACGGTCGTGTATGAAGTGTGTTTCGCTTTCCATGTTATGTCATGTTTATGCTTTCGTTATGTTATCATGTTGAGTATTCCCTTTTATTGTATTGAGATAGATGTATGTTCATGCCATGGGTTGACTTGGAGTCTTTCGGGTCTCCTTGTCCCGTGTTGTGCTCCGGGTCTACGTTCGGGTCGTGGCAGGTTGGTTGGCGTCTCACTAGCCGGAGAGGAGAATGAAGAAAAAAGAGGGTGCGACGGCATGGTTTCGCCTGAGATGAAGAGGAACAGAGAGAGTGGCAATGGTGGTTGCCGGAGACGAAGTAGAGAGGGGAAGGGGAAAGTGGTGCGGCTGCGGCTGCTGCTGCTCGTCGAAAATGGCGGAGGAGGACGAGGGAGAGTTTGGGTGAGAGTTGGCGGCGCTGAAGTGGGGGAGAATGAGTGTTAAGTTAGGGTCTTGGGGGGTATGGAATATTAAAAGAAATAAATATTGATTTAATCATAGCCATAGGATTAATTGGATTGAGGGCTAGGATTAAGTTATAAGATATGGGTCGGGTATTTGGATAATCTAGTGGGTCGTGGATAATTAAGTGGGTTAATGGGAAGGGTTTTAATTGAAATTTAAGAGAAATTTGAAAGGTGGCCAAATTTTGATTAAATTGGCTAAATTTCCATAAATTAGATAGGAAGTGCCTAGAAAGAGAGACTGCCCGGCTAGGGGTCAGGGTAGCCGAGATAATCAG
>JACEIK010004568.1:2163-15106 GCA_018107945.1 Datura stramonium | reverse complement strand
TAAATAATTTTGTTAAAAATATAATATTACTATATGTATATATATATAAATACACATCTTAGAAGGGGCATAGGGAGGTCAAAATTGGGTGTTAACAACTGCTCCTTCTTTGCTCGAGAATGAAGAATGAATTGGCGAGCAAAGAACGTTGACTTAGTAGCCAATTTTGTCCGACCAAAAGAAATTTTTTTGGAGGGGACGGATAAAAGAAAATGGAGTTATGAAGATATTGCGGCCGAGATTTCAATTTCAAGTCGCCCACATATCTCGGGTTTCACGAGAATCAGGCCGTGTGTAGTTTTAGATTTAGAAACAAACGAGAATTCTAAAGCAAGTTAATAATACCGAATTTGAATAAGGAACGAAAGGAGTATGAAATGAAAAGAATAGAGAGATGAAAGAAATGGACGAAATTGTTACTTTCATATCAAAATGTAATAATACCCGCATGAGCACTAATTTGGAAGGTAAAAGATTGAAAGGCGAGACGAAAGAGAAAATTACTTCTAAGCAATATGCGGTAGAAAGTGGTAGAGCTTGAAAGTAAATAAATATATAGTGACAGGCGGAGAAAATTAAAATAACGTGTATATTTTGCAAAAATAAAGTGTAGCTTGGATAATTTTTAAGAGGGTAATGCTTAACTTGAACAACGTCAAAAACAGTAGGACCATGCTTAGCCCTTAAAATTTGGAGGGTGGCGCTTAACCTATCCAGAAATCAAAAGAATGGTAAATGTAGCACAATAATAGTAGCTCATAAGTAAAATAACGGCTTAAAAAATGCGATAGCATCTTGGAAGTAGCTTGAAAGTAGCATGGTAGTGGCTTGATTTAATGTCACGGGAGTAACTTGAAATAACACAATAGTAGCCCGCAAATTTTAAAATACTGAATAAAAGTGATTAGTCAATAAGCATAAGGTATTATTTGTCAAATGTAATAATTAGCTCGAATAAATTTTGAGAAAGTGGTGTTAAATCTGGTCAAAATTTAGAAGGCAATGCTTAGCCTTAAAAAATTGGAAGGTAGTGCTTAACCCATAGGACAGTGCTTAGCCCTTAAAATTTAGGGTAGTGCTTAACCCATAGGACAATGCTTAGCCCTTAAAAAATCGAAGGGTAGTGAGGCCTATAAAAATTTAGGATAGTACTTAACCCATAGGACAATGCTTAGCCCTTAAAAAATTAGAGGGTAGTGCTTAACCCATAGGGTAGTTCTTAGCCCATAAAAAATCGGAGGGTGGTGCTTAACCCATAGGACAGTGCTTAGCCTATAAAAACTTAGGGTAGTGCTTAACCCATAGGACAATGCTTAGCCCTTAAAAAATTAGAGGGCAGTGCTTAACCCATAGGACGGTGCTTAGCTCATAAAAATTGAGGGTAGTGCTTAACCCCTAGGACAATGCTTAGCCCTTAAAAAATCGTAAGTTAGTGCTTAACCCATAAAGAAATCAAAATAACAATACTTAGCTTTAAATAAAATAGTGTTCAGCTTCAGTAACTTGCTAAGAGGGTAGTGTTTAACCTTGTTCATGGATGAGCTTCAAGTAGTTTAGCTTTACCATTAATAGCGGATACCTTCATAAATCCCGATGATATGAATTAGTACCTGTCGATTTTGTGCTCAAAGAAAAATCATAAGTTTAAAAGGGGAAAGGTTGATTTGTGCCTCTATTTGTCCGTTGATATCCCGATCTCATGAGCTTTAAATTTTTTATCAGACTGGATGTCACGTCTTTCATAGATGTCCTTTTGGAGAATCAATCCCTTGTCTTTGACTTAATCCTGATGAAATTTTGAGATCCTTCTCAAAATTTCTACCCTAGTATAAAATATAACGTAGACTTTCTTGCAAATGACGTGACATTGTGAATTTTTGAGGTCCCCTCAAAAATATGCCCAATTCTGTAGAAAAGCTTGATCCATGAAATTTTTGAGATCCTCTCAAATATTCTGCCCCAGTTCTGTAGAAAAGCTTGATCTATGGAATTCTTGAGATCCTCTCAAAAATTCTTCCCCAGTTGGTACTCAGAAAGGAAAAATAAAATTTTACTAAGACATAGATCAAACCGCATAAGGGCGCCTACGTATCCCTTTTAAATGGGAATCAGGTCCAACGTAGTTCATAGTACAAATAGTAAAACTTTCAAATGAAGGAACAAATCAAACTGAGGATAACCTTTAGCTTCAAACATCCTAAGTGGGCATCAACTTTCATTTCGGTGTATCACCTTTGCATCAATCAATGCTTGAATCTTATCTTTCAAAGCTCGACACTCTTCTGTGGTGTGTCCTCTCATCCCTGAATGATAGTCGCATATCTTAGTTTGATCAAGCCATTTTACATGTGTACCCATCACTATTATAAAAATTGGAGTGATATAGCCGGCAACCTTTAATCTCTCATATAATTGGGTTATAGGCTCACCCAAAGGAGTGTACTGCTTGGATGAATTTGCTGGGGGTCTCGAAGGCTTATAGGATTGTCGATTTGGAGGACTTTGATAAACTAGTGGCCTTTGGAGCGTAGGTGAAGGAAGTTGGAAATGTGTAAGTTGCGCATTATGGACAGGATAAGTAGCAGGGTTGTAGAACGGCATTGGGTGAATGTATTTTGGTGCGGGAAATAGAGGCACTTGGCGTTGGAATGGAGGTGCTTGGTAGCTCCAAGGAGTTTTTGACCCTTCTGTAGGCGATACAACATTCACCTCTTTCATGTTCTTATTCTCAATGGTTCTACCAGACTGCAAAGTCTTGCTAGCTGCTTGCACCACTCCCCAATTGATAATGGTACCATTCTTGATACCATCCTTAATATTTTCGCCTAATTTGATGATTTCGGCGAAGCTCTTCTCACTAACCAGTATAAACCTATCATGTACTTGCGGGTCCATACTCCACATGAAGATATCCTTCATTTGAACTTCCTCTATTGGAGGTCACACTCTGGTGGCCTCGGACCTCCAACGGGTGGCATATTCCTTGAATGTCTCGGTAGGTTTTCTTTTAAGGTTCTGAATGTAGTGTAAATCCTGCGCATTCTCTATATTGAAGCTGAATCGTTCTACGAAAGTTGTAGCCATATCAGTCCAATTGATCCATTTTCTCAAATTTTGCTCTACATAACAACTGAGAGCATCTCTGGTCAAACTTCTCATGAACAATTTCATTATGATTTTTTCATCTCTTCCTACTCCAATAAGCTTGTCGCAATACATCCTTAAGTAGGCTTTTGGATCACCAGTGTCAGTGAACATTTTGAACTTTAGAGGTTTGTACCCCATCGGTAGCTCGGCATCAGGATGTATGCATAGGTCTTTATAGTTTAGGCCTTCTATCCCCTGGCCCTTTCAATATTCTGTATTCGTTTGTTCATCTTCTTGAGCTCTGTGACCATAGACTGTATTAAGCTATCTTTCTCAGAGATTCCATATTCCCCTAGGTGATGAGTGAGTGGAGCAGTCTCAATGTAAATGGAGTTTAAGGTTTGATTTCAAGGAGCATGGGCGTAAGACGTGTTGGATGTAGATGTGGGAGGTAAGTGATGAATATGAGATATGGTGGATGGTCTTTGTGAAGTGGCTTGATTCTGATGTATATTTGAAGGAGTTGCATAAGTATTATGTGGATATTGTATATGATTTTGAGGAAGCGAGTAGATATGACTAGAATTATTTCGAGGATATGAGACATAATGGGATGACAGAGGAAGACTTGTAAAATCGACATGAGGCTTGGTAGGGGCATGGACCTCGGTTTGTGGTTCCAATGAAGTCTCTAGTAGGACCGACAGGTTGATTGCATTACGAACTTGGGATGTTCTCCTTAAAGTTCTAAAATCCTTTGTTCCATCCTTAGTACCATTTCATTATACTCAAGTGGATACCTCCTCTCTGAACTCTCTGTGAAATCTCTTGGAG
Organism: Datura stramonium; assembly: GCA_018107945.1. Classification (NCBI taxonomy): domain Eukaryota; kingdom Viridiplantae; phylum Streptophyta; class Magnoliopsida; order Solanales; family Solanaceae; genus Datura; species Datura stramonium. The sequence continues at coordinate 11,185 of JACEIK010004568.1, read as the reverse complement.
CGGTCGTATCAATTCTGTCTGTTGAACTGCTACTGTCATTCATTTTTCCTCTTACTTTGGTGAACCGACTAGGAGAAAGGTATGGCGGCAGTGATGCACAAATAAACCTTAGGAAGGGGGATAATCAAGATAAACAATAAACAAAAAATAAAATCAGTAAAGAAACTTGAGCACAACATATTGTAAATTAAAGATTAAAGAAAACAAACACATTAATACGTTTTCTAATTTGGGGGCCTCCTTCGTGCCAGAGGTAGGCCTAGCGCATTTTGAGAGACAAATATGCTATAATGTATCATTTCATTTTCTCCACTAAAATCTCAAATATATAAGTAAATTATTTTACATAATGAAATATTACAAGAATAAAAATTACAAAAAACAAAAACTATAGTTTAAATAGAAATGCTCTTCCTTCTTTTGGCTTCTTCCCAGTTTGGTCCTTAACAACTTGCATCATAAAATGATAGTTTTACCCTTCCCACCTAAAGAGAAAATAGTCTACATTTTTATGAATATTGGCCTCTCAAAAAAAATGTAAAATAGATATGACAATGTCCTTTTTGAGATTGTAAATCTCTTTGGACTTTGGGCAAAGTCAAATTAATGGCCTCAATACCCCAAAGATATTGAGATCCCCTAGAGATAATGCATGCATGACTTAACATAAATTTATAAAAGTTGGATAGACACGGATTGAAAGGTTTTCTTATACGAGAAGGCACGTGGTCTCATGGTAATAAAACTAGTTATTCACCCCACATTTATGTCAACTCTCTAAATAGGTTTTTGATAGGATTTTGGAGAAGTGCAAAGCACAACTCGTGTGTATAGTATGTGATAGTAAGAATTTCCCAAGTGGGGAAAACATGAGCGGAATGACAGTTAAAAAGTAGAACATTTAGCACATAAGAAAAAACAATAATAAAATACACTGTTTAAACTAAACACAAATATATCAGATAAAGTAGTTAAGAAAAATAATACCAAAAGAAACTTGTTAATCACAAAAATAATATGTAGGTAAAGATAAGAATGATTATTAAAAAATGCATAAAGTAAGAAAGAACATAAAGGGTAGAGAAAAGAATATATATGGAATGAACGTATATTAAGCAACAGAACATATAAGAGGGCAAGAGAGAATAATTAAACATGAAAAGAAATTAAATCAAACAAGGAAACAATTAAATAAATCACATATGGAAAGAAATTAATTTTTTTAAGGAAATAAGTTGAGGGAAAGGAAGGAGATTGCCACGGAAACAGATTGATTATTTATGAAAACAAATAAAAGTTGAAAGGTAAGAAGTTAATCAAAGAGAAAAAATTATCTAAATATGACAACAAATAAAAGGAATAAGGGGGAAGGGATATACATGAAATTAATTTATAAAGAGACAAATAAACATGCATGATAAAAATGGCTTATTAAAGACACAGTTCCCTCAGGCGGACAACTTGAGATTAAAGAAGCTCATGACCATCGACGCACCACTGATCGATCAAATCATGAGGCATTCCTCGGGGGTGTTTTAATAGTGAACGGCCGTGAAACCACACAACCGTTATCAAGTATGTGAGTGAGATGACTAGAGAAACAACATCTAATATGTGATGAGAATAAATATATACAAAATAGAATGCAGCGATACATAATGTGGTAAGCAATAAACAAGAAATTTTAGTTATACAGTATTTAAAAATCATACAGCGAAATAATTACAAAAAAGTTCAAGCATGGAAGGCAATTAATTATATAGGGAAGTAAATATTAAAAAGAAGGAAAAACAAAATCAAATATGGAAAGAAAATGAACAAATAAGGAAAGAGAATTCGAGCGGCATTAAATGCACATTAATAATGACAAAATTTAAACATGATAAAAATATAATAAAAATCTATTTATTAAAGAGGTAAGATATGAAAAAAAGGGAAAGGATTCTCATAGATCCTAAAAGAAAAAACTTAAATAAAATATAAAACCCATATAAAAAATAAAACCGCTATAGTTAGAACCTAAATATATCCTCGGCGGAGTCGTCATGCTGTCGCGCCTCATTTTTCTCGCGAAAAATGGGTCAAGACATGTGACAACTCTTGAAGGATTATTAGAAAAGAAAGAGTCGCCACATAACGAATTATGATGCGTTAAGGCACCGGACTAAACTAACTAAACAGATAACTTTGTTCAACTAATCTACGTCACCAGAAATAGGGTAAGAGCTAGAGTTACCTCGAAAGGAAGGTGTTAAGCACCTTTCGAAGTCCTCGATTGTGGGTCCCGATCAAATTTATTAATTATATAGAAAAATTACTAAGTGATCAAAAAATAGTCAATTATTAAAATTAAACTAACTATGTGATTGGACAAATAAGCTCTTATTAAAATAAATAAGTCAATAAGTTAAACATTTTTAATTGATGTGAAAATCTAAATGACAAAATATTAGTTAAATTATTTAGCAAGTACGTGCATGAAAACTTATTTCAACATGAATAAATAACTCAAATGTAAATTAATTTACTATTTAATTTAAAACTTAAGTCTCTTATTAAAATAAATAAGTCAATAAGTTAAACATTTTTAATTGATGTGAAAATCTAAATGACAAAATATTAGTTAAATTATTTAGCAAGTACGTGCATGAAAACTTATTTCAACATGAATAAATAACTCAAATGTAAATTAATTTACTATTTAATTTAAAACTGGCAATAAATCAATTTAGGCATGCAAACTTATTTGTTAAACAAATATCATTATCAATCCGAGCAACTAAATTGTTCATATAAGCAAGGAGAAAGAAGTTCAAAAACAATGATAACAAAATATACTACATATTATTTTTTATTTTAGCACCTACATCTAGAGCAAATAAAAAGAATTCTAGTAACCAAAAACGAAAAGAGAGATACTACAAATTAAAACCAGTTAACAAATCTAGAAAGTATGTAAGATATCAAACAAAATATGAGAGCTTTAAGAAAATGTTTGTTGCTTTATCGGGATGATAACATGATATTATGAATCGTGGTCTTCAATCTTAGCAACCAATTAGTTAGAGGTCATCCTAAAATTGAAATTTAATAACAATATATTTAAGAAAATTAAACACAACAGTTGAATTTTAAAATATAAACACGTAAATGTATACATATAAATGCACATAATTCCTTTAAAATCTCGGTTGATATTACTTCCGAGGGAAAGGGTCGGTTTAGTTTAAAAAGAATCAAAATTTGACCGTGAATTCTTGTAACTTTTCCAATAACTATATGTTAAGAGATAGTATTTATTTAATTACAAAATACATTGTCCAATTCAAATAGAGAAAAGTAAATTATTACTTTCATTTTTCTTAAAATGTAAATAATAGTGCAAATCAATATGAAATTCTTTAAAAATAAAAGTTAAACAACTAGCTCATAATTTCAACCCTCTTTTATCATCCCCTTTCACTATAAACATCTCGTTTCGTGCATTTTTTACAAAGTGGCCGCACAATAATAAAGATAGTAACAATACCAAAGATTAAAAAAATAAAATCTTGTAGCTCTTAGTCTCATCCCAATACCCTAGATTTACTCATCTTTATATTCGAACAAAGTCAATGGAGTACCCGTCTAACAAACTAAACAAACACAAGTGAATATATCTATCTATCTATCTCTCTCTCTCTCTCTCTCTATATATATATATATATATAACATAAGTAGCATGTATATACGATAATATCACAATTATGAACAAACTCAAAATTGATAATTTTCATGTAGATATAAAGAGAACCGCTAAATTACAAACTAAATAGCATATGCGCCGTACTCTCATTTATTATCGGTGTAATGCCCCGGAAACTAAAAATCTAATTCCGGGACTTAAATTAGGAAATCTAAAAAAGTTGCAGAAAAGCTTTAGGATGACCCACTTAACGAGTCGTTAAGTGACCTCACGACTCGTCAAGTGAGCCGTGAGAAGGAGGCTTAATAATTTAAAGAAGGGAGACGGTGTACCCAACGAGGGACTTCACGACAAGGGCTCACCGACCACGACCCGTTAGGTCACCGTGGCCGTGCTTGAGTTAGGAATACTTTTGTTGACCAAAGGTACTTGACGGGTGGGCCAACAAGTCATGGTCTCCGCAACGACTCACATGTTCCCCATTACCAAATTTTTATTGAGTTTATAGTCGGCAGTACTCGATGGGAGGACCACAAGCCGTGGTCAGCCACCATGACCATAGGTCACCCGTTAGGGCACTCTAGTAGCTTTTCCAAGAATTTCTAAGGGCTAATTGATAATTTACTACTTCCCTTTTAAACTACGACGTTTAGTAATAATTTCGTATGTTTTAGTGGGGAGAAATGGTTCATTCCTCACTCCCCCACTCGCCCGAGAAACATCGAAACTTCTCCTCCAAGAACCCTCCAAGCAATACTAGGGCTTCTCATCTCTAGTTACACCCCCGTAAATATTGACGATTAGTAAGTGTCACGATCCGAGCCTACGTCCTGCATAATGCGGTATTTGAAGTCACAAGTGACCCCAAGTCAACCCCGGTCTATCATACACTAGCATTTTGAGTAAACATGCACAAAAGAACTTTTAAATGCATTTATCAACTTAAGAAAATGTAAAGATCGAAAGTAGAGAAAGAAATAATATATCTTAAATACACTCAAAGACCAAAGATGGTCTCGAAAGCCAACTGATCGGGGGAGTTGCTAGGACAGTCCTCAAACTAAATCTAAGTCTTAAAAAAACCATATCCAACTAAATTAAATAAACAAAGCCCTCGAACGAGGAGGACTCATACTCGATTCGAAATAGAATGCTCAAACCTAAGCAACTATCTCGTGGCCGACCAGAACTCCGCAGAACAGACATGAAACGATACAACAGAAAAACATGCTTCAAAGACTTTGAATGCACCGAGTAAGTGGGAGAAATATACTAAATAAAGTCCTAACCGAAAATGACATATGACCTACAGTAACCGAATCAACTAACATATAATCTAAAATGGTCAAGATGACCCCCGTTGAGGTCAAGGGCATGCCCTAAGTCTCAAACAGTTGAATCGGTGATACCGTAATCGAACCGAGCCGCTATTCGGGAGCATCGATCGGACTGACTAGTCGGAGATTCTATAACCGACATATAACCACTTGAGCTAGATGTGGAGTTAGATGTATACACCCTAATCGGTAGGACCCAATATACATTGTCGGGTATAAAGGCATGAATCGGTGATCACAAATATCCGGGCCAATCGTGCGAAGTAATACCGTGAACCTTACGCCTGAAACATAATTTTGGAACTTGGGTGCGCTCGGAATCCCTACTCGCCCTAAGTGCTAAGTTCTACCTCCACCTAGAAAATCTAAAATGAACTACATAACAGAAGCTTCAAGCCGATAGCTGAATCAAACATGACTAGTCAAAGAATGAATAATCGCATGTACCCCGAGAGCCTTATCGACTGCATTCTCGAACCTGGATTCTAAGACTGTCGATTCAGATATCTAGAACATCGTAACCGTCTGCGTAACAACTAATAATCGGCAGTGGTCCCGGGGGCTACTGTGAGCTATAACGTAACGTCATGACTGCCTAATGGACCAAATAACTTAAATTTGAATCTCGAGTCTTGAAACTAGGAGGCACCACCGACACCTCAACTATAAACTCTGGAGTCAAACTGACACATTATTTTAGACATCGAGGCCGCTAAAATCCGACCGAAGCTAGATCGATATGATTCGACGATACTAGTCTCGATAAAATTTTGTATTCTAACTAACTAAGTTTCCAAACTGAAGCTAACATAGAATTTCATTTAACGTACTAAAGTCATTCCGATTCTTGGGATATTTACCTAACATATATGAATAGCAAGAAAATTTAGGAATTCAACCTAAAGCATTCTTCATTCACTAGAGGGAATTTAACAAGTAAAAACCATTACTCAAAAATTAGGGCTCAAATTCACTTTTGTAATAATACTGAAAATTTGATGAGGAACTGATGAAGATTATATTAACAATAAGTATAAACATCGTTCTGAGGGAAATCAACAAAATAAACATGAATGCTTCACATACTCAAAAGCTCAGGGCTTAAAACTGATAGGAGAAATTGAGGAGGATTTTGGGGGCACAAGGGAAGAACAATCCCCTTGCTAAAACCCGATATACCTGGTGAAGAATTCCCTAAAGAAGAGGACCTGGACTGCTGCAATGAATGAATAACCCTAAGCCTGCTAGAGAGTTTCTTGGGAGAACCGTCGATGAAATTCTGAGTGTGGACGTGAGAATGAGGGGAGAAAACCGCTCAAACCCTCTAATAGTTCTGAATTTAGGTTCAAAACGACATAGTTTAGGGACTAAGTATATAGGAGATTAATAAAATAACCCTGGTAAAATTCTAAAAACTGGCCGATGTGGTCCCAACTGGTTACTCAATGAGTCGTTGGTTGGGACCACGACTTGTTGGGACCTCTCGTTAGGTATACTGCTCGGATTCAATGAAGTCACCACGAGAGATTCAACGAGTCGTGGTCACCGACAACGACTAGTGGTCACCATTCGTGGACCACACTTTCTCATTGTAGGGATTTAATGCCAAGTCTTGTAATGGGTGACTTAACGAGTCGTCTACATTGATAACGACACGTTGCACCCACTCGTCAAGTACACTAGACAACTACATATAATACCAACTTAGATCCTGCCCACAACTGATCTAACGAGTTGTGGTAAGGTCCCTCCTTGGGTACACTGCCTCCTTCCTTTGAAATATCCAGCCTCCTCCTCACAGCTCACCTAATGAATTGTGGGGTCACCTAACGATTCTTTAGGTGGGTCGTTCTGCAATATTTCTGCAGTTTTTCAGATTTTTCGGATTAAGTCTCGGATATTGATTTTGAGCTTTCAGGGCATTACAATATCTCCCCCTTGGAACCATTCATCCTCGAATGTTAGAAAACTCATAGCAACCAAAAAAATAACAATCAAAGTATTCAAATACTGCTCATACAACTTCAAAACGACCGGAATGACTACCTCCATTTCAGAGAATATAACTGAACTAGATTTTTCTTTTCATAAACACAACCAAAGTCAGAAAGAAAATTTATTTACATGAACTGATTTCAACGACTAGTTCAGGTCTTAAAATAAAATTCACATATCAAGCTACAACAGAGTCGGTAGAGAACAAGTGTGGGTATTTGGCCCTCATATCTGCTTCAGCCTCCCACGTAGTTCCTTCAACTTGGTAATTCCTCCATAAAATCTTGAATGAAGCTATTTCCTTATTCCTCAATCTACGAACCTAACGGTCTAGGATTTGGACTGGTACTTTCTCATAGGTGAGGTTATCCTTGACTGCTACACTATCTAATGGCACCGCAGAGGTTGGATATCTGACACACTTTTTCAAAAGTGATACATGAAAAACTGGATGTACAACTGCTAGTTTTGAAGGCAACTCTAGCTCATAGGCCACCTTATCGATATGCCGCAAAATTCTATAGGGTCCCACATACCTAGGACTGAGTTTCCCCTTCTTTCCATACCTCATCACCCCTTTCATGGGAAAAAATTTCAGGTATACCCAGTCATCAACTGAAAACTCTAGCTCTCTTCTTCGCACATCGGCATAGGATTTCTGACGGCTCTGGGCTATTTTCAATCTCTCTCGGATGAGCTGAACTTTCTACATTGCCTCGTGAACCAAGTATGGCCCTATCAAAGTAGCTTCACCGACTTCAAACCAACCTATAGGAGATCTACATCTTCTACCATACTTTGCTTCAAATAGGGCCATCTGGATGCTAGAATGGTAGTTGTTGTACGCAAACTCGATAAGAGGCAGATGGTCATCCCAATTACCCTTAAAATCGATCATGCACGCTCTTAGCATATCCTCTAGAGTCTAAATAGTCTGCTCATCTTGCCCATCTGTCTACGGGTGAAAAGCTGCACTGAGCTTGACCTGAGTGCCAAGTCCCTTTTGAAAAGACTTCTAGAAATGGGAGGTAAATTGGGTACTCCTATCTGAAATAATAGCCAATGGCACCCCATGAAGTCTAACCAGCTCCCGAATATAGAGTTTAGCATAATCAGTTGAATCTGTAGTTTTGACACGGAGGAAATGTGCTGACTTAGTCATTAGGTCTACTATTACCCAGATTGAGTCATGCTGTCGATGAGTTTGAGGTAGACCCGTAATAAAGTCCATATTTACTTCTTCCCACTTCCAGGTGGGTACGTTGATATCCTGGGTCATACCTCCTGGTCTCTAGTGTTCTACCTTGACCTGCTGGAAGTTCGGGCACTTAGCTACAAATTCGGCAATGTCTCTCTTCATGCCATTCCACCAGTAAATATCCCGCAAATCGCGGTACATTTTGGTGGCACAGGGGTGAATGGTGTATCTTGAGTTGTGTGCCTCCGCCAATATCTGTTGTCTCAGCTCACCAACATCCGGTACGCACAATCTGCCCTAGTAATGAAGCACCCCATCTCCCCCTTAGGAGAAAGCCTCAACCTCCTATCTGAGGACTACTTCTTTAAGTTTAAGTAGAACTAGATATTCATCTTGTCTGGACTTAACTTCTACTACCAAGGATGAATTTGACTCGCCTTGTACTACTACTCCACCTTCGGCTAAGTCTACCAGTTGCACCCCTAACCGGGCTAGTCTGTCAACATCCTTTGCTAAATCCCTTTTTCCTTCCTCAAAGTGAGCTAAACTTCCCAAGAATCGCCTGCTTAGGGTGTCAGCCACCACATTGGCCATGCCCGAGTGATACAGCACACTCATGTCAAAATCTTTCAGGAGCTCTAACCACCTTCTCTGTCGGAGGTTTACATCCTTCTGGCTGAACACGTACTGAAGACTCTTGTGATCTATGAACACATCCACGTGAGCCCCGTACAAGTAGTGTCTCCATATTTTTAACGCGAATACCACCGCTGCCAACTCCAAGTCGTGAGTTGGATAATTCTTCTC
>JACEIK010004567.1:118665-130901 GCA_018107945.1 Datura stramonium | reverse complement strand
TTTTACCCCGTAGTCCAGTCCTTTTGGGTTCGACATTCCGGTTCTTAAAAAGAGCCACTATATTACTTGTACGACCCGTACACTTGCGGGCTCATCACAGCCAGCCCCGCCAGTTCAGGACCCTCAGGCACCGGAGCCAGCCGATCATGCTGAGTCCGGGCCGCTATTCATATGCTTGTGCAAGCTCTAACCGCTCAGGTCAATCAGCAGGTCGTTGCGCATGTTCCTCAAAATGGCAATGCAGCGGCAGCCAAAGTCAGAGACTTCTTGAGAATGAACCCGACGGAGTTCTTTAGGTCCAAGGTAGATGACAACCAGCATGATTTCATTGATGAGATTGTCAAGATCACCCAAGTCATGGGAGCCAGTAGTGTTGAGTGCGCAGAGTTGGCCTCCTACCAGTTAAAGGGGGTTGCGCATATATGGTTTCGCTAATGGAAGGACAACAGGGTCACAGGAGCAGGTCTGATCACATGGGAGGAATTTCAGGTTGCATTCCTAGATCGGTTCTTCCCTCGGGAGATTAGAGAGTTGAAAGAAGCTGAGTTTGTGAATTTAAAGCAAGGAAAAATAATTGTTCAGGAGTACTCCCTTGAGTTCACTCGTGTATCGAAGTATGCCCTGGAGTTGGTGGCTGACCAGAGGGTGCGAGTGAGCAGACTTGTGCATGGTATAGCAGGTTACTTGGACAAGGACTACAGGACAGCCATGCTGCACCAGGATATGGACTTTCCTTAGATTGTGTTGTACGACCAGCAGATGGAGGTGGCACATTCGAGAGAGAGGGAGGCCAAGAGGTCCAGGATCGAGGATCACAGATTCTCTCAGCAGAGGTCCGATGGTGGGCACCGGCAGCAGACCCACCAGATATCATTAGCACCAGCACCTTCAGCACTGAGTGTGCCATCTAGGCCCATACATGATCAGAGGGGGCGAGCGTCAGGCTCGAGGGGTCATAACAGTAGACCCGTAGATTCCAGCATCCCAGCTTGTCGCAGATGTGGTCGAGGGCACACAGGCCAGTGTTTGGCAGGTTTAGGAGCTTGTTTTTGTTGTGGGCAGCCCAGACATATTCTTAGAGATTTTCCAACTACGAGGCAGGATCGGGTTGGGGGCCGAGGACCAGCTTCTAGTTCAGCAGCCCCTCCCCCACGCACAGCACATTAGGGGGCATCTACTAACACAGCTGGCGGTTAGCGCCAGAATAGATTCTATGCCTTAGCCACCTTTCAGGAGCAAGAGGCCTCACCAGATGTGGTCACTGGCATGTTGATAGTTTTTCATGTTGATGTTTATGCTTTTCTAGATTCGGGGGCTACCCTATCTTTTGTGAAACCATATGTAGCTAGTAGCTTCGGAGTCAGTCCCAATGTCTTTTCAGAGCCCTTCTCAGTTCTACTCCAGTAGGTGACTCAGTTATAGCTAGACGGGTGTACAGAGATTGCCCAGTCTCAGTCCTTCATAAGGTAACCTCAACAAACTTGATAGAGTTAGCCATGACCGTCTTCGATGTTATTCTCAGCATTGATTGGCTATATACATGCTATGCTTCAGTTAACTATAGAACCCAGTTAGTAGAGTTTAGATTCCCCGGTGAGCCAGTCTTATAATGGAAGGGTAGTTTAGCGGTGCCTGTAGGTTGATTCATTTCCTACCTTAAGGACCAGAAGATGATTTTTATGAGTTGCGTGCACCATCTAGTCCATACTAGTCGTACGTGAGTATCTAGAGCCTTTCCTGATGATTTGTCAGGTGTCCCTCCCGAGCGGGAGATTGATTTTGATATAGATCTTCTTCCCGACACACAGCCTATATCTATTACGCCCTACAGAATGGCTCAAGACGAGCTAAGAGAGTTGAAGGATCAGTTGAAGGACCTATTAGATAAGGACTTTATTAGGCCGAGTAAGTCTCCATGGAGTGCACCAGTGTTATTTGTTCGGAAGAAGGAGGGTTCCCTTCGCATATGTATTGATTATCGGTAGGTGAATAAGGTCACTGTCAAGAACAGGTACCCCTTACCCAGGATTGATGATCTGATTGACCAGCTTTAGGGTGGCAGGTGGTTCTCCTAGATTGATCTCAGGTTCGGATATCATCAGTTCAAGGTTCGGGAGTGTGATATCCTGAACACAGCCTTCAAAACACGGTATGGTCATTTCGAGTTTGTGGTTATGTCTTTTAGACTAACAAATGCTCCTGCATCTTTCATGGGTCTGATGAACAGGGTGTTCAAGAATATCTATACATGTTTGTGATTGTGTTTATCGATGATATCCTCATATACTCTCGGAACGAGGAGGAGCATGTCGCTGACTTGAGATTAGTGCTTCAGACCCTCAAGGATCGGCATTTGTATGCAAAGTTCAGCAAATGTGAGTGTTGGTTGGACTCTATGGCATTTCTAGGCCATGTGGTATCAACTGAGGGCATAAAGGTAGATTCTCAGAAAATCAAGGCGGTGAAGAATTGGCCCAGAACGGTGCACCCATCCGATATCAGGAGCTTTTTGGGCTTAGTAGGTTACTATTGGAGATTTTTTAAGGGCTTTTCATCTATTGCAGCACCTCTGACCAAGTTGACTCAGAAAAAGGTGAATGTGAAAAAAGCTTCCAGGAATTGAAGACCCGACTCACTTCAGCACCAGTGTTGACCCTACCCGAGGGTACAGATGGATTTGTTGTGTATTGTGATTCTTCGCGAGTCAGACTGGGATGTGTGTTGATGCAGCATGGAAAAGTGATAGCATATGCCTCAAGACAATTGAAAGTTCATGAGAAAGAATTATCTGACCCATGATCTTGACTTGGTCGTGGTGGTATTCACCTTGAAGATATGGCGCATTACTTGTATGGGGTCCATATGGACGTGTTCATGGATCACAAGATCTTAAAATATGTGCTCACGCAGAAAGATCTCAATCTTCAGCAAATGAGGTGGTTGGAACTACTGAAAGACTACGACATGAGTGTCCTTTACCACCGGGGCAAGGCTAATGTGGTAGAGGATGCACTTAGTAGGCTCTCTATGGAGAGTGTGTCTCACGTGGATGAGAGAAAGAAGGAGTTGGTGAAAGATTTCCATCGACTTGCAAGGTTGGGAGTTAGATTGGTCGACTCGACTGATAGTGGTGTTGTTGTACATAATGGATTAGAATCATCCTTGTTAGTGGATGTGAAATCTAGGAAAGATGAGGATTCGATGTTGGTAAAGCTGAAGGAAGCCGTAAGGAGTCAAAAGGTGGAGGTTTTCTCCCAAGGGGGAGATGGGGTGCTGCGGTACCAGGGTCTTCTATGTGTTCCAGATGTCGATAATTTGCGGTACCGAATATTGAACGAGGCACATGGATGCATGTATTCTATCCATTCGAGTGCCACCAAGATGTATCATGACTTGCAGGAAATATATTGGTGGAATGACATGAAGAAGGATATTGCAGAATTCGTAGCCAAGTACCTGAATTGTCAATAAGTGAAAGTTAAGCATCAAAGTCTAGGAGGTGTACTTCAGGATATCAACATTTCCACTTGGAAATGGGAAGAGATTAATATGGATTTCATTACTGGTCTACCTCGTACTCGCCGACAATATGACTCCATTTGGGTTGTGGTCGACAGGTTGACCAAGGCTGCACATTTCCTACCGATCAAAACCATAGATTCAGCGGATGATTATGCCAAATTGTATATTCGAGATTTGGTTCGACTTCATGGAGTTCCCTTGTCTATTATTTTAGACTGAGGTACTTAGTTTACCTCCCAATTCTAGCGTTGTTTTCAGAAGGTGCTTGGGACTCAAGTTAAGCTTAGTACAACCTTTCATCCACAAACAGACGGCCAGGCAGAACGAACAATCCATATCCTCGAGGATATGTTAAGGGCATGCGTGATGGACTTCAAAGGTAATTGGGATGATCACTTGCCCTTGATCGAGTTTGCTTATAATAACAGCCTTCACTCTAGCATCCAGATGGCACCGTTCGAGGCTCTTTATGGGTGAAGGTGTAGATAGCCCATCGGATGGTTTAAAGATGGGGAGGCAGCTATGATAGTGATTGATTCGGTACACAAAGCTATGGTAAAGGTTTAGTTATTAGGGATAGGATGAAAACCGCTCAGAGTCGTTAGAAATCATATGCTGATGTGAGAAGAAGAGATTTGGAGTTTGAGGTAGACGATTAGGTACTTCTAAAGGTATCTCCCATGAGGGGTCATGCGGTTTGGGAAGAAAGGAAAACTCAATCCCCAATATGTTGGTCCCTACCAGGTCGTGAGAAGAGTTGGTAAAATGGCGTATGAGTTAGACTTGCCATCAGAGTTATCTTTAGTTCATCCCGTGTTTCATGTGTCTCTCTTGAAAAAGTGCTTGGGTGACCTAACTTTGGTTGTTCTGGTGGAATGTGTTGGTGTGGGAGATAACCTCTATTACGAGGAAATTCCAGTTACAATCTTGGACCGTCAGGTTCAGAAGTTAAGAAACAAATAGGTAGCTTCAGTTAAAGTCTTATGGAGAAATCAGCATGTTGACGGAGCTACGTGGGAAGCTGAAGCGGATATGATGGCTAAATACCCACATTTATTCCCTACCGACTCAATTTTAGTTTGAGGTATTAATTTTTGCCCCTAATTCTCTAATCAGTTTCCATGTTCAGTTCATGTGCACAAGTTTGATTTATGATATGATAGATGTATGTGAGGTCTGAATTCAGCTTAGTTGTGTAGTTCTTTTCGTAGGTAGTCATTCCGTTAGTTTTCGATTTAAATGATCAGTGTTTGCATATGATGGTTGCATGTTTCTGAGTTTTTCTACATATTTCTAACATTCGAGGATGAATTCTCCCAAGGGAGAGATATTGTTATACCCCGGGAACCCAAGGATCAGACCCTGGAGTCAAAATAGTGAAAAAACTGAAATATCACACCAGGTCACAAGACGATTTGTGAGGAAGCCCGTGAGGAGTGACCACGAGTCGTGAGGTGACTCGTGGTCCAGTAGGGTTGGCAGGAGTTGTTGAGGAGACCACGGGCATGACCACAAGTCGTTTCAGGCCTCACGACTCGTGAGGTGTCCCATGGCCTAGACTGGTGTGTGGCAAAAAGGCAGTGGGCAGTAGAAGCCAGGGATGGTGACCACGAGTCGTGGTCACCCACCACGAATCGTGGTGTCTCCCATGAGGTCCCCTAGTTGTTTTTGGGTAGTGGACCAGACGACTCATGGCCACGAGTCGTCCAGTCCCTTGTGAGGACTGGCAGTCAGCCAAATTCTGCGATTTTAGTAAGGGCTTTTCCGTAATTTCAAAGTCCTAGGGGTCTATACTACGTCGTTTAAGGCTTTCTTGTGGGTTTTTAGAAGGGAAAAACCTATTCTAAGCCATTATTTGCATGCATGCAAGTTTAAAGGGTTGGAAAGGTGATTCAAGGCAAAATTTCAAGGTTTCTAGGGGAATCTCATCTTGGGCAATTAGAAAGTGTTAGAATCCACTATTCCCAGGTATGGAAGGCTATCAATGGTGATGCCTTCTACACCCATGCCCAATTTCTATAAAATCGTGAAAATTACCTATGATCAAGTATGGGATTTTTACCCAATTGCATAATTCTTCAATCTCTACTTATGATGGTATGATTAGATTATATTTATATTGATGAATTATGAAGTTTGGGAAGATTTTAAGTTGTTTTCAATCCAAATTATGTTTTCTACATTATGAAATTAAATTCCCATGGATGAGAAGTTCATAAAAGAAGAGAATGATGATGGATGTATGTTGATGATGATATTTGATGATGAAAAGTATGTTTCTAAAGCTACCCATAATTATGATATTGTTTTCAAAATGAATTGAGTAGATCCAAGTATGATAAAGCTTTGAGAAATGTCCATATGTTGATTTAAAATGATGATGTTCTCGAAATAAGCTTACCACATTGTTTGGAGCGAAGCCTCCCAAATTTAATATTATTAGCATGTGGTATGTTAAATTAAAGTATTCCTATGTATAGCTTACCGCATGAATTGGAATAGATGTTTCCACTTATATTTTGAGCTTGTGGTATGTTTCAAAATAAAGCTTCTCATATGCATAAATCCGTAATTGAGATGTATGTTATCATTGAGCTTTGTCAAAGAACAATGTTGAGCTTCATTTTCATATGATGTCGAGTCCATGCATGATTTCATTATTTTGCATTGTCAAAGGACAATGTTGAGCTTCGTTTCATACGATGTTGCATTACGCATGATTTCATCCTGAGCTTCATCAATAGACGATGTTGAGCTTCAGCAATAGACGATGTTGATCTTCATTATATACGATTTAGAGCATTGCATATTTTTGGGAGAAGAGTCTAGCATCGAGCGAGTTAAGGGTCGATCACCCTATGGCCTAGAACTATGCGCTAACATAGGTTGATACTATATTATATTATTGGGACCTCCCTTGTGAGCTATCCCCGACTCGATTGGCCCTTGAGCTTGATATCGATATCATGGTATCGTCCATCGCCCTAGCAAGGTTATGGACAGCTCTACCCACTTGAGTGTGATAGTTGGGACTATGTAAGCTCTATCATGGTATGTCAGTTAAGTGGTGCATCTCCCACTATCTATACTATTAAGATTTGCATATTCATTACTCATGGCGATTACTTTACACTCGCATGTTCTAAAAGCAAGGTTTGACTCATTGTTCAGCTTTTTTTATAAATATCATGTTTCAGCTTTGAGTCATTCGAGTCAGTCATGATGTTATAAAGCTATGCATGGTCATGTTATGATAAGATTACGACTTCAGAATGAATGCATGCAGCCCTTCTTCTCATATGTGAAAGATTATGATATGTTATGAAATGTTTTAAATAATTTACTTTACTTAAACGGTTTTTTTTCTTGTCTTTCGTACTCGATACATTCCACTTACTGACCGCATACTTTCTGTGATGTATCGTTTTATGATACAGGACCCGGCTCGTAGCTTCAGCCCCAATCTTAGGCTGCTTTTCGGAGTTTATATCTGCTTAGGATTGGTGAATCCTCATCTTTCAAGGACTAGACTTTCAGCTTCTATTGCGTATTTCAGTTTCAGTATTGTTGAGTTAGTTAGGGTTTTTTCCCATCAACTCATCCAGATTAGAGGCTTTTAGACTTATGTTTGTGTTAGCTTCGGATGTTATTCTGATGTGATGTTGAATTAGATTTCCGCTGAGATTATATTGATGATTTCTTCAGTTTAATGAATGAGTTAGTTGTATGCTTATGTCATGGGTTGACTTGGAGTCTCTCAGGGTCCCTTGTCCCGTGTCTACGATCCGGGCCTCCCTTTGGGTCATGACAAAATCACATTTGACACTTACAGTTTCGTTGTTGAAAACTTATGCAGAGAATACAGAGGAGAGAAAATTATTTTTCGTTTGTTGAGTCTTTAAAATCTTAGGCCAAGCCTGGAATTTATAGGAATAAAAGAGTGAGATGGAAATGTGCAATTCAAAAGGTACCTTTTTGGTGTAATTCAAAAGGTGTCTTTTCTCATTTCCCATTCATATCGTAAAAACCCCAACATCTTTCTCATATTAGTGTTATCTTCTGATTGTTGCACTGTGATGGTCTACTTCTTGAACCTTAAATTCAAAGTATAATAGTGCTAAGAAAGGAGGTTGCATTGATTATGACTTGCCAATGGATAACATGCAAATTTACCAGCATCTTTACGATTTTAACATGATTATTTCGCATTCAAGAAATTATTACTGTAGCAAATTTGTCTAACTTCTTCCACATCTGTCGATTCTTCAATAATGAACTATTTTACAAATTTTGGGCTAACTTGTTGCTATACTATTCATCCTGGTAGGGGTTTATCTACTCTTTTGGCCATGTTTGGTTCATAAATTCAGTAGTTTTCCACCAAGCAAGCAAAATCAATAGTGCTTTGTTCCTTCATCCCGAAGATAGATATTCGTCTAATCCCAAAAGAGATTGGTTGTTTAACCCCGTACAGAAATAAAGGCTGTTTAATGGACATTGAAACCTGATAAACAAGAAGTGGGTGAATTTATTTATTTTTAATATTCTAAATAACTAGTTGACTGTTGTGAGTTCTAAGTTGACTATTTTCCTACAGAAAGGTTACTAACACAGATAAAAACTAAAAAATAGGAGTCAGAGAAAGTAACAACATAAATTTTTTATACTGATCTAGATCAACAGGATGGCGCCTAGTCAGTTATCTTGGGTACAAGCATTCCCTTAGAGCTTTCAATAAGAGTCTTGATACAAAGAGTTTGTCTTGAAACATATGATTGAACAAAAGTAATTTAAGTTCCTTGATTTGTCACAACCTCCACTCATATGTCTACCTAATCTCTTCTTCTTCTTTTCTTTTTTTTTTTAATTTTCACTAGTAACTATTGCAAATTAGAGTGAGAGAGTAAGATAACAAAGTAATTAGGATTCCTCAAGTGAAGATACATAATCCCTGTCTTAAGAAATCCGTCTTTAAATAACCTCTAATAGATGCTTGAAAAATGGTAAGAGATCAATTCCTTTGACCTTTGATTTTATGCTCTAGGGTAACCTAAAGAGTTTGCTCAATCACATTTGTGTAGAGTTGTGATTGACATCTTGGTTGGCGCTTGTCCCTTCTTTTAAATTTCTTGGTAGAGAGGATTAGATAGACCAATCTTCCTAATTTGATATGATTGTTTTCTTTTTGGGATGCTTGAGTGATCGTTGTGCTTGATTGATTCCAATTGCGTCATTTTATTGAGTTGAGTTGCCTTCTTGAGATGCTTGATTGATTTGTTTTCTTGTATTATTACTAATTGTGAGTTGTGTTATTTTTTTGAGTTGACTTACCTTTTTGAGGTGTTCGATTAATTTAGTTCCTTATATAACTACTACTATTGATAAGTAATTCTATCGCTGGACTAAAATCTCCTTCGATTTTGATCTCTCTCCTTTGATTCCTGCAAGCAAAAATAGTGTTAGATGTCATCATCAAAATATTTACAGAGTGCCAAGGCTAATAAAACTAATATAATCTTAAATGATAAATGGAACTTTTAATGATTTCGACATTTCTATACATGTATAAAGTTCAGATGAATTGACATTGGAAACTGCAGCAAGTGATATTAAAATTATGTTATATTCAAAATTACCCTCGTATGATAGACAACTATTTTCTTTTAATTTAGCAATATATTTAAAAAGCATTAATTCTTTTCTTCTATACAATTCTTCTCCACTGCATATGCCCCATAAGGCCACAGAGAAATATAAAGAAAGAGAAACAGAAATGCCAAGAAACTACAGTATTTCTCAACTTCATTTATTAGGCCCTAAGCACCATAAGTGTATTGGTATGTATTCCAACTTTTTAATCACTACTATACAATTACCTTTTAAGCGTAAATAAAAGAATAGTTATCGATTTTGTTGGGTAATTCACTATATCTATCATGAAATACGATTAAAAATCTTATATTATATTTTCGTTTGTATGGACTATAATCTCTCCTTATCATTTTCCCTATTGTAGAGAGCCATTAACTCCTGGTTCTGATCTTGGTGTTGTACTATTATTTATTATTGTTAATACAGTGTATATATATGATTGATTTATCTAAGGAGCTATTACTCCCATATTTGTGGTATGATTTACATTCTTACTTATTCTTTTTATCGTATATATCGTTCTAAGTGTTACGCTTGCCTCTCAATTATTCGAAATCCATTGCATTTGAAATTGAAGTTTTCTTGATTTGAATTTATAATTTTTTGGTCAATATATAAGATGGGTTTGTATTAGTTAGATTTTAGGTAAACTCTCTTAAGCTAGTATGACATGTTATATCTGTTTTGCATTTGAAGTGAAATATTTGATGTGTCAATCCTAAAACTACACTAGACATTTAAGATAGTAAATAATAGTAGTAAGTTTAATTGTTTTATCAATATTACGCCATAATGACCTTTAAATGAGTTCCTGTTTGCTTTACCTCTTTTTGCTTACGTTATTTAGCATATAATAATTCTATACCATAGAATAACTCAATTTGGCTAAACACATTTCTTTATTTTTCTAAAATTTTGTTTGAATGTGTTCATGTGTCTCATGCATAGATACAAAGAATATTAGGACAGAATAGTATTTAAATAATACTTAGTTACATTAAGTAATAGCCAGTTATTATTATTATTGATTTATTGGATGAATGAATTTTTATAAATTTATGTATATTTTAAAATTTAGTAGCATGTAATTGCAATCATTTATCAATAAAATAAATATAAAAATATACGGTTTATTAATGCGGNAATGCGGTGTCTTATATATTGATATCTTATTTACGAACTATGATTTGCTTATTTGGTAAGAGTGTAAGAACTGAGAAAGCTTTTGATATTTTTTGCAAATTTTGAGATTTTTGTGTTTATGAAAAAATTACAACTTTTGAGATTGAAATTCATGTCCAAATAAACTTTTAACTTCAACTCAATAATTCAAAATCTATGTCCACACGTCTGTCGACAGAAAGGAATGTGGCAAAGCGTGAATCTAATTACATTAACTTGCAAAGTACACACCGTAGTACATATATACAAACTAGGTAATATACCTACGCTTCGTGCGGCAGTGACCTACCTTATTAAGCCATGATCATTCGCTAATATCTGTTTTCCTTTTAGATGTTGTACACCATTGAAACTTATTTATCTTCGTTGTCTAGTAATTCTCCCAATTAATTACAGTTGTTATAATGTAATTTTAAAATTTTTTATTCATGCCGACATCTCATTTTGAAGTAATCATAGTAAAAGATCTACACAAAAAGTATTTATCTGCAATTTATATATTGGTGCAACTATATCATCTTGTAGATCGTGTAAGATAAAGAGATTCAGAAATGTTGTTATGTGCGCCAACTATTTGAGAGTTCGAGTAATATATCTATAAGTTTTTTAAAAAAAAATGAAAATTATTTTACCTCATTAACATATAGATATAAATTAGTACTCATGTCATTATTATTTACGTGAACCTATTTGAATGAATATAGNAACCTATTTGAATGAATATAGAATTAATGAAATAAATAAAAAAAATTGAAATTTATGATCTTAAACATATAATACTATTTGTGTGATTAAGACATTTAAAATTATAATTTTAAGCACTTCAATTGAAATTGATATTTTTATCCATTCCTCTAAACCTGATTGCAGCACGCTCATATGTATGTAATTAACGGATAAAGTTAATGTGAAAACTGTCTGATTTCTTCATTTTATTAGTGTCATTATATCTTGTTTATTAAAGCTCATCTGACTACTTTGTCGTACCTACCTGTGCAGCGGCAAATCCCCTTTTAAGATTCAAATCTCGCAAAAAAAATGTCCGATCAAAGTGTGTTATTAGTTTGAAAAGTAGGACTTAGATACTATGAAGAATGAGCATGTGATGTGTCTTTTGAAGGCTTTGATAACTGAAAAAAGGCTAGTATATAATAAAATAGAAAAATATAGCTTATTTACATTATAATAATGCAACCCAAGTATTTTTATTTTTTTTTGTGATCATTACAACGTTATTGCTATTTTTAATGTGTTGGTCGCTCTTGAATTAAAACGCCAATCAACAGGAATTAATAGCTAGGCAATGCAAACATATAATACTAATATCACATGAATCATGGATGATTATAATCAAACCAAACTAAGAAGCAACATAAAGTTGAACCACTATCTAATATGAACAACAGAGGTTATTATGACAATCTAAATTAATGTAAACTCCATATAAGTTAACGAAAAACTAACATTTATGGACATTGTTGAATGTTTTTGTTTTTATTTTGGATATCAACAGTAAAACATTATTTGAATCCATAGAATAGGCACTGTTATTTATCATTTTGGATAACATTTTAGTATTTTTAAAGCATTTTTAAAGATATCAATACTAGTTAAATCACAATAACAGCATTTCTAGTCACTTATCAAAGATAGAATTTTGCCATATTCTAGACTTAGAGGCACGCTGATGTGGCATGCCTCTAAGGTCTCCATTCCTTTTTTTGTGTGTGATCTTTTTGACTATTTTCTCATTTTTAAAATTATTTTATTAACTCATTTATTTAATTATTATTGCTATTTAATGTTATCTAATTAAATGATTTAATCTAATAAGAATCTATATCATCTTATTATATAAGTGAAAAGTCAAAAAGTGAAAA
>JACEIK010004567.1:75759-115967 GCA_018107945.1 Datura stramonium | reverse complement strand
GCGCAGACAAATTTTCTAGTTTATTATAAAGGAGAATTACTCCTACCTGATAGATGAAGTATTTTATTAATGATTGTTGGTGTGTTTTATTTTACCAAATAAGCCAATTCACTTTCTCTTTGAGTTTTTCACGGATTAAGGAGGTGAATAGGGCGACAATTTGACAGAATGTCAGCATGGACCTCAGATCGAGACACGGGACCTAAAACCATAAATGGCTCCAAGGTAACCCATGGTACATGCATATCATGATTATAATAATAACTAAGTAGAAAAAAACTTGAACACAACATAAGCGGGAGTCTGTATATCATAAAAACACAAGCGTAGAAATGAGTCAACAATGCTGAACCATCTATATATAACCGTTTAAGAAGCCTCTAAACATACGATAAGTAGATGGAATAACACCTCCAACTAGTTCGTTAAGTCTAAAACTAAAATACATAAGAAAAAAAAAGAGACATGAACTAAGACTGTCATTCTCGGATCATGAGGACTCACCAAAACAGGGATGGTATTGGACTAAAGCAAGAGCGAGCTATGTCGGGACTGAGACTGGTCACCCGAACCTATAACATGAAATGATATAGCATAAAGTATGTGGTCAATACTTTGAATATACTGAGTATGTAGAGAAAGTAAAACACGCTATAAAATGATAGTCTGAAATCATGAATATAAAACAAGACAGAACATGAAAGTAAGGACGACATGCTAAAAATCATATCCTTGAAGTAATCATTATTATGAGATATTCATCATAAGATGAAACATGATGACCCAAGGTTTTTGAAAGCCAATTATCTAATTTAACATACTTGAAATCGTAAATAAAAACTCTTAAAAGATCAATGGGTCAAATATGCTATAAACATAATATCCTAAGTCGTAAGCATGAATAAATTTAATCATGAGGAAAAATGGGAGATTTTTCCACAAAACCTTCACTGAAGCTACCTCCTTGTTTCTTAACTTTCGAACTTGATGATCAAGGATCTCAATTGGAACTTTCTCATAAGCAAGGCTATCTCACCCCAATGCACTCCACTGGAACAACTAAAGTTGAATCAGTAATATTCTTTTTCAGCAAGGACACAAGATAAACTGGATACACCAAAGCTAACTCTGTTGGTGGCTCCAACTTATATGCCACCTTGCTAACTCGCCTCAAAATCCTATAAGGATCAACACATCGGGAACTAAGCTTTTCTTTCTTACTGAACCTCAGAACTCCCTTCATGGGAGACACCTTTAGAAACACCCAATCATCGACCTTGAACTCAAGCTCTCTCCTCCTAACATCCACATATAATTTTTGACGACTTTAAGCTATTTTTAGTCTTTTCTAGATGAGCTAAACTTTCTCCATAGCCTCATGGACTGAATTTGATCCTATCAACGTAGCCTCACCTACCTCAAATCATCTAATCGTTGATCTACACCATTGCCCATTAAGAGCCTCAAATTGAGCCATTTGAATGCTAGAGTGATAACTATTATTATAGGCAAACTCAATAAGAGAAAAGTGATCATCCTAACTACCCTTGAAATCAATCACATAGGCTCTCAACATATCCTTTAGAGTCTGAATGGTCTGCTTGGCCTAACCATCTGTATGTGGGTGAAAAGTTGTAATAAGCTTCACCTGAGTACCAAGTCCCTTTTGAAACAATCTCCAGAAATGAGAGGTGACCTGAGTACCCCTATCTAAGATAATGGATAAAGGAACTTCATGCAACTAAACCAATCCCCGAATGTATAATCTAGCATAATCCTTGATTGAATCTATAGTTTTGCCCATTAAGAAATGTGTTGATTTGGTCAACCTATCCACAATCACCCATATAGAGTCATAGTGTCGGCACATAAGAGGCAACCCTATAAGAAAGTCCATGTTGATCTCTTCCCACTTGCAAGTAGGGATTTTGATGTCCTAAATCATACCTCTAAGTCTCTGATACTCAACGTTCACCTGTTCGCAATTTGAGCACTTAGCCACAAACTCCGCTATACCCTTCAGGATATTCCACTAATAGAGTTCCCATAGATTATGGTACATATTGGTGGCACCTAGATGAATAGATTACCAAGAGCCGTGAGCCTCGCTCAACATCCACTCTCTCAAGTCATCCACCACTAGAACACATAATCGACCCTGATGTTGGAGCACATGATCTCCCCCTTGGGAGAAAACTTCTACTTTCTTATTTCGTACAGCCTACTTTAGTTTCACTTAGATAGGATCCTCATATTGCCTTTCTTTAACCTTTGTCACCAATAAGGATTCTGACCTATTCTGAATAATAACACCACCATCCGATGAATCTATAAGGAAAACTCCTAAACGAGAAAGCCTATGGACATCCTTTACCAAATCCTTTCTTCCATTCTCAACATGGGACACACTCTCCATGGACAGCCTACTAAAAGCATCCGCTACTACATTGATCTTGCTCGGATGATAAAGGACAATCATATCATATTCTTTCAGAAGCTCTAGCCATCTATTTTGTTGAAAATTCAGGTCTTCCTGGGTAAACACATACTGAAGACTCTTGTGGTCTGTGAACACATCTATAAGCACCCCATATAAATAGTGCCTCCATATCTTCAAGGCAAACACCACCGCTGCCAACCCTAGGTCATGCATCGGATAATTCCTCTCATGAGTCTTAAGCTGTATAGATGCATAATCGATGACCTTACCATGCTGTATCAACACACACCCAAGGCCAATCCTAGAGGCATCACAATATACAATAAAGCCATATGTGCCTTATGGGCCATATGTGCCTTATGGTATGGTTATTGGGGCTGAAGTGAGTCGAGTCTTTTAACTCCCGAAAATCTTCTCACAATCATCCTATCACCTAAATCTGACCTCTTCGGGTCAACTAATCAATGGTGCCAATGGTTGAAAATCCCTCTATGAACCTCATATAGTAGCCACCAAACCCATAAAAGCTCCTAATATCGTTGGACCTGATTGAAGTCTAAGCCATTTCTTCACCGTCTCTATCTTTGAGAGTCTACCCAGACCTCACTAGACACTATATGAATCTGAAGAATGCTAATGAAGCTTAGCCAAAACTCACACTTGCTGAATTTAGCAAACAACTGATGATCATTGAGAGTTTGCAACATTATCCTCAAATGAGAGGCATGATCCCTCTCGCTCCGCGAGAATATAAGGGGATATCATCTATGAAGACAATAACATCTAACATATCCAAATACTTCTTGGAACACCCTCTATTCATCAAAACTGAAAGCCAGGGGAGCATTCGTTAGCCCAAAAGACATAACTACAAACTCATAGTAACCGTATTGCATTTTAAAAAGTTGTATTCTAATATCATACTCCCAACTTAAGTCGATAATAGACCTGGATTCCGGGGTCTATCTTTGAAAAGTACTTAGCACCTTGAAGATGGTAAAAAGTTATCAATCTTGGGGAGGAGATACTTATACTTGATTGTGACCTGTTCAACCGTCAATAATCAATGTACATCCTAAGAAACCATCCATCTTCCACACAAAGAGTATTGGAGCAATCTCTATAGATTTATCTAGGTTCGATGAAACCCTTATCTAAAAGATCCTTCAACTGCAAAACTTTAGCTCGGGCTTGGAGCCACTGGTAAGGAGGAATGGATATGGGTTGTATATTACTGAGAAGGTCAATACAAATTAATCTCCCACCAGAGAACTACTAGTAGATCATCTGGGAACACTCTCCGAATACTTACATACAACAGAAACCGACCGAATAGTGTCTCATACTATCAACTTGACCCAAAATACGGTATATGTACAACCCTTGAAAGATCATCTTTGCGTCTTAAGATAGGAAATAAAACCAACCTCACAGTACACAACTAAACTACCTTCACTCAGAAACGATCCACCCGTAAATCGAAACTCTATCATACGTGTTGTATAGTTAACCAAAGCATAAGAAGCATGCCACCAATCCATATCAAATAAATATCAAAATTGGTCATATCTAGCTCCACTAAGTCACCGAGACTTTCTCAAGAATGGTGATATGGCAATTTCTATATACCCGAGCCAAACCGACTCACCGACAGGAGCTGAGATCGAAAGGTTCTCAAAGGATTTGGGGACTAACATCGAAACTAACCACAACATAAGGAGTCCTAAAGGATAATGTATCTCCTGGGTCTAATAATGTATAAACATCAAGATGGAAGACTCAAGATATACTGTAAAGCAATCATATTGGGTGATCACTTTTACCGATGTGATGAAAAGGCATAGAACTTATTCTAGCGTTGTACGCGCCCGCACTAGAAGAGGCGCCTACCGAGAGGGTGAGCGCCGGAGCTACCGGGTGGTGGTTGGGCGTCACAACTCAAACATAGACTCGGATCGAGACACAAGACAAGGAGCCTTGAGAACCCCAATCTGACCCATGGCTTAAGCATTTATATAACTCATACAATAAACTTAAGGATCAACATGATAATCTTAGGGAAAGTCCAAATAAGCATAACACGTAAAATACACGAACTGAAGCCGAATACATTCTATTGTCCGAAAAGCTCTAGGCTTGATGAGTTGATGGGACAAGACCCCAACTAACTTTAAAAAATTACCGTTAAGTACATTAATATCTCGAAAGAAAATGGTCCTTGGGAGATGAGGACTCACCACTAAGCTGTGTGTTACTCGAAACTAGCTACCGACAAGGCCGAGACCGAGTGTCGGCTCGTATCATGAAATGATACAACAAAAGAGTATGCGGCCGCACATGGAATATACCAAGTATACAAGGTAAGTAAAATCGCTTAAGTAAGTAAAATCATTTAAAACATGCATAATGTAAAACACAAACAAAATAAGAATCTGAGAGTAGAGCTTGCATGCTATCTTTCTGAATACATGATCTCAACATGACAAAAATATCATAACCGAATCGATTAACCTAAAGCTGAAATTTGATAGTCATAAGTAAAACTAAACATTAGGTAAAACCTGCTTTAGAACATATATAGATATATACAACATGAATGATAAACATGCATAATTGAAATCATGAGAAATAATGGGAGACTTATCTTTTAACCGACATACCACGATAGAGCTTACGTGGTCCCAACTATCACACTTAAGTGGGTAGAGTCGTCCAAATCCTTGTCAGGGCTAAGGAAGATACCATGATATCGATATCAAGCTCGTGGCCCAATCGTGGCGTGGGATAGCTCACGTAGGGAGGTCCCAATATAGTTTGATCATACCTACATTAGCGCGTAGTTCTAAGGTATAGGGTTGATTGACCCATACCACTGCGCAAGGTTAGAGACTACTCTCAAAAACATGCATATGCTTCCATTATTTTTCAACAAAGCAATCATCGCCTATTGAAAAGCTAAATAATCATGAATACATAAATCTAAATCATACATGAGGAGTCTTGACTCAAACCATACCACAAGTTGAACATAAATGGGAGTCTTCGCTCCAAAATCATGTGGTAAGCTGAATTCGTTAAATCATAATTGTACTTGAGCATATTGCACGTTCAAACTTTAACATACTTTTGAAATACATAATTCAATTTGAAGACTTGATCTTAAACACGGGTAACTTGAAAACATATTTTTCTCATCAATAATTCATCATAATTGAACATACATCATAAATCTCAACTTCTCATAAATCCTTCATGAATGGGCATCATAATTTGGAAAACTAGTAAACGTGTTTAGTAATTGAAAACATCATAAAACTTGACCATGAATCATACTTTATCAATTAAAACATACTTAGATCATACCCATGATATAGATTTAGGAATTTCATGCATCTAGTTAAAAATCCCATAGAATCAACTCATAGATTTTCATGAATTAGAGAGGAATTGCTACGGCGTGAAACAAAGTCACCCATTCATATCCCTACATACCCGATTTAGGCAATTCTACACTTCAGGTGCCCAAGAAGAATTGCGAAGAATTGGAAGGGCTTAAGCTTGATCTCCTCTCTAGCTTCCTAGCTTTGAATGCATGGGTTTAGAATAGGCTAAAATGCTCAACCTATTCCACACCCTGAAAATAGCTTGAAATGACATAGTTTAGGACTTAGGATCATAGAATTATGAAAATCCCTTACTAAATTCCTCGCAGGAGACACACCGATCGCCAGCCCCCACGAGGGACCGGTCACGACTGCCACCTGTGCCTTCCACTGCGGAATCATCCGTTAAGTACATTACTGAGAAAATTGCCTAGGGCTCATCATTAGCTCCTCACGAGCTCGGCTGACTCGTGACCACGAGTCATGGTGTCATGACCCGAACGCAGGCCCAGATCGGGGACACGCGAACAAGGGTCCCAAGAGACCCCAAGTCGAATACTCCATGGCATAAGCATTCAACTAACTCATTCAATAAATATGAAGAAACTATAAATTAAACTCACGGAAGTTCCCCATACAACATCATATCAGATAATATCCGGTTACACATACATAAGTGTGAAAGCCTTTAATTCACGAGTTGGGATGGGACAAGACCCAACTAACTCAACAATACTAAACTCGAAATACATAAAGGAAAACCTGAAAGTTTAGTCCTCAAAAGATGAGGACTCACCAACTCGAGCAAATAAGGACTCGAAAGCCGACTAAGACGGGCCGAAGCTACGAGTCTGGTCCTGTCATGAAATAATACAACATAGAAATTATATGGCCGCACGTGAAATATGCCGAGTATGCAAGGTAAGTAAAATAGCTTAAGTAAATTAAATCATTTAAAACATTTCATAACATATCATAAACTTTCAAGTATGAGAAGAAGGGCTACATGCATTCTTTCTGAAATCGTAATCTTATCATAACATGATCATACATAACCTTATAGCATCTGAATGACTTAATGACCCAAAGTTTAAAACATGACATTTATATTAAAAGTCAATACTTATCAAATCTTACTTTTAGAACATGCATGCATAAAGTAATCACCATGAGTACGAGTATGTACTCGACACATAGACAAGGGGAGACTCGTCACTAACCGACATACCAAGATAGAGCTTATGTGGTCCCAACTAACATACTCAAGTGGGTAGAGTCATCCATAATCCCAGCTATGCAGATAGACGATACCAGATATCGGAGCATCAAGATGCAAGGGCCACCTGCCAGTGGATAGCTCACAAGGGATGTCCCGATAATATAATAGTATAAACTCTACGTTGGCGTGTAGTTCTAGGGCATAGGGTGATCAACCCTTAACCCACTCTACTAGACTTTTCTTCCAAAACATGCAATGCTTACATCGTATATAACGAAGCTCAACATCGCATATTGACGAAGCTCAACATTGCCTATTGACGAAGCTCAAGATGAAATCATGCATAACTCAACATCGTATGAAATGAAGCTCAACATTGTCTATTAACAAAGCTCATAATGACATCATGCATAAACTTGACATCATATGAAAATGAAGCTCAACATTGTCCTTTGACAAAGCTCAATAATGACATAAGCATCTCAATTATAGATTCATGCATTTGAGAAGCCTATTTTGAAAATATACCACAAGCTCAAGTATAGGTGGGAGCATCTACTCCAAGTCTGTGGTAAGCTACATGTAGGAATATTTAACTCAACATACCACAAGCTAGAAATCATTTTGGGAGACTACCCAAACAATGTGGTGTTTATTTCGGGAAAATCATCATTTTAAATCAACACATGGCATTTCCCAAAGCTTTATCATACTCCGAATTACACAATTCATTTTGAAAATAAAATTTTATATAATCTTATCAAATTAAATAATATTAGGTCATCATCTTGTCTAGATTTCATATCATCATCATACATTTATCATAATTTTTTTATTTTATGAACTTTTCATCCATGGGCAATTGAATTATATTTGAAAAATATAATTTGTACCGAAAAACAAATCTAAAAATCGCCTCAAGCCTACACTTCATCAATATAACTATAATCTAATCATACCCATGTATAGAAATTGAAGAATTATGCAATTGGGTAAAACCCCATGCCCGATCATAGGTGATTTATCATAATTTGAGAAATTGGGAATGGTGGAAGAAGACACCCACTCATAGCCTACATACCCTAAATGGTGAATTCTAACACTTTCTAGTTGCCCAAGAAGAGATTCCAATAGAAACCATGAGATATAGCCTTGAATCACCTCTTCGTACCTTCAAACTTGCATGCATGGGAAGAATGACTTAGAATAGGTTCCTTCTAAAACCCATTAAAACGATCCTCAAATGACGAGTATAGGACCCCAAGATTTAGGAATTACCAAAATCCCTTACTAAAATTGCTGAAAATAATCGCCAGGGGGTCCCAATGAGGGGCCTGATGACTCTTCATGAGGGTAACGACCAGTCGAAACGTCCGTCAGTACACTACTTATCGATCTCTCGGGCTCAACGGGTGAATTAACGATCCGTTTTTACCATGACTCGTGGTCATCTCCCCTCATGTACACCGCTCCCAGCCTCAAATAAAATTCACTCCCCGCTTGTTACGATCACCCTACGAATCGTGGGACCACCATGATTCGTGGGGTACTTCCATTAGATACACTCTGCTGATATCTTACTTATTTTCAACCTCACCCTTACGTCACCCGATGACTCGTGGTGATCGATCACAAGTCGTTCCCCATGCTCATGGGGACCCTACACTATAATTCCTCCGTGCCTCCCATGAGTCACCCGATGACTCGTGGGATCTTCTCACGAGTCATACATCGATTCGTCCCCGCAACGGGAGGCACCCATTTCCGCTTTTTTCCATTTCAACTCGATCCGATCTTGAATTCTCGGGACATAACACGTGGTTACCACTTGTCACATGCACCACCCCCAAATTTCAAATAAATTTCTTCTCGTTGACTATGACCAATCCCACGAATCGTGGTGACTCACTACTTCATCATGGGTTCTTTCTAGGGTACACCGCCATATTTCCTTCACCTTCTCAAAATCATTGCCCGCAATCACTCAACAAGTCGTGTCCGACCACGACGAGTGGTCATGTCCCCGGGGACTTTAACTCCCAAAATCCAATTAACACCTTCGATCCTCACCACGAGTCACATCACGACTCACGGCCCGCCACCACGGTCACGTAATGGCTCGTGGTTGTGACTCGATGCCATATTTCAAATTTTCTCCGCTTCAACTCCCTGTGTATGATCTTTGGGCTTCCGAGGTATAACAAATGAGAGCACACCCTTTACCGTCACCCTGCTCAGCTAAAGGGAAATCCCTTATGCGTGTGCCCAGGCTTGCCACACCGAAGAAAACATATGAGCCAACCAAGAAATCTCCCGAGTGGTTCTTACACACTTTCGCAGCCGAGGTGATACCCTGTCATGCTCCTTTGACCCTGCAGCTCCAACGCCCGCTCCTTTGATCACTCGAGGTCTCGGATGGATCGTCGGATGATAATGGAGCTGGGCTGATGACCTCTAGTGTGGAATCAAGGCAATGTCCACCACCGATTCTACCGAGAGTACCCATACCCCGTCCCGGCTCTCTTGGCCTCTCTCTCTCCCTTTCCTTTCATCCTGCGTTTCGCCTCTATCTACCGGGGCGATATCAACAAAGGGGGATATTTCTATCTCACTAATCGCATGGTGGTCCCGCACGCCTCGACTAATGAATCTCGCAACCCCATTCATTAACTTGCTCATTCGAGCCCTTAGACGTCAAACTATCTCCGAAGAATACTTGGACGCTTGGGTAAACTTCGTGCATACTCCCCCACCATGTCATTGCTTCAAGTTGAAAATCTTGCCTTCGTTTTCCTCAACTCTAGGAAAGAATCTATCTAAGTAGGCCGTAAGAAACTCATCCCAACCAACGAGGACTGCACCAACTTCCTTGCTCTCCTTCCACTATTAGAACCATATATGAGCAACCCTACTCGATAGGAGGCCAAGTCTCAGCTTTCCTCTCCTAAAATACCCATAACTTGTGGGTAATACTGGACCTCCTCAATAAACTCCTATGGGTGGTGTCAAGCCCACTTGACCCATGAAACCGACGGGTCTATCATAATGAAGTTCTTGCACCCTGGGCTCGCTACACCGATTCCCATTTTCGTCCACATGAGTCGTAGCTTGTTGGTTGACTCGGTGGTCATGACCTATGCTAACATCTCGAGATGCACTCGAACTCGTAGGAGTAACATGTTTGGACAAGGGATCACCGAGCTAAAGGTAATGGTTGACGGGATCACCATTACCATTCCCATGGTCATTGCTATTTCCATTTTTATTCGCTAACTCCTCGATGGGAAGCATATTTCTAAATAACGTATAGCAACAGTTAGGGGAACAGAGAGAGGTGTACTTCCTTGAATGACATGGATTATGAAAGAAGGAAAATTTCTAAAAATGTCTCGTAGCCTCTTCTACATAAGTGTTGCGCGCTTCACACCCATGAAAAAACTCTACTTAACACGCCTCGTACACCCTAGGACACACCTAAACTTGATGCTTTGATAATAAGTTTGTCACGATCCGAGCATGGACTCCTGGGACCGAGACACGGACTCCAAAATCATGAATGACTCCAAGCTAACCCATGGTACATATATAGCATGATTATAAGAATAATTAAGTGGAAATAAACTTGAACACGATATAAGCGAGAGTTTGCATATATCATAAAACATAACCGCACATGAGTCAACAACATCGAACCATCTACACATAACTATCTCGGAAAGCCTCTTAAACATAATGATGAGCCGATGGGACAACACCCCCAACTAGTCTGGGCATGAAACTAAAAGACGTAAGCAAGCAGGCACGTAACCAAAACTATCATCCTCGAATCATAAGGACTCACCAAAATCGGGGATGGTACTGATTGAAGCTAAACGAGCTAACACCGGATCGAGATCAAGTTTACTTCAAAGCTATATCATAATATGATATAAAAGTAGAGTACGCAATAATACTTTGAATATAATGGAGTATGTAGAGAAAAGTAAAACATGCTAGTAAAACAAGAATATAAAATCATGAGTATAAACAAGATAGAACATGAGAGTAAGGACTACATAAAAACTATATCTCGAAGTAATCATAATCATAAGATATTCATCATGAGCCGAAAACATAATGACCTAAGGTTTTTGAAAGCCAATTATCTAATTTAACATACTTGAAATCGTAAATAAAAGCTCTTAAAGGATCAATGGGTCAAATACGCTATTAACATAATATCATAAGCATGAATAACTTTTTAAACATGAGGAAAATCGGAAACTTTATTATAATCGAGACCATCAAGATAGAGTTTTGCTACGATGCCCTATCTATCTCTCTCAAGTAGGCAGAGCCATTCTAAGCCTTGCCAGGGCAAAAATTAATAAGCTATGATATCACTTGTGAGCCCTATCTCGGCCGGGGAAGACTCTCCGCAACAATTCCCATACATGAATATATATACCTAAGATGGCATGTAGTTTTGAGGTTCAAGCCTACTTCTGGATCCCTGCATATCTGCTAGACATACCAAACATGTGTCTCGCTCATAATCATCGTACAAACATACTTGATCTTGCATGGGCTTGTCTAATTCATGAAATCATAATCATATTTGACATGCATAAAATATTCATAAAGAATAATTTCATTGAGTTGGCCATGATATATATATATATATATATATATATATATATATATATATCTTTAGTATCATGAAAATCATACATACTTGCTAGTTTGTCATAATTGAAACCTCTAGGCTAATAAGCTTGAAATTCATAAAATCATGCATAATTGGGCAAAATCACCATAACTTGAAAGTATTGATCCATGAGAGATTCTAGTAGAAAATAAGAAATCATAACCGTAAATCATGAATTTGATCATAAGAAACTTCAATTCATAAGAGATAAAAGAGATTTCATGAGAATTGGGTCTAACCCTAGAATTTCAATGAATCATGCTTGAAGCCTTGAAATCATGAGATATGAATAAAATTGGGCATGAGGGTGAAATATTTTTCTCATTCATAACCCTACATACCTCGGGCTTGACGAATCCCTTGTTTGACTTGAAGACCAAAGAGAGAATTGTATGAATTTGATGAAGAACCCTAATTGTCTGAGAGGATTTGATTTTCCAATTGAGGTGTTAGGGAGTAGAATAACGCTTAGGCTAAATAGAACTCTTAAATACTCCCCCTTAGGAAACCCAAAATGACCTCATTTAGAGTTAAAAGCTTAGAAAGTTACAAATATACCCCTGAGACTTCACATTTGAAACCGGCTCTATCTAGTGCCACGTTGTCACGATCCGAACGGGAGGCCCTGATCATAACACGAGACAAGGAATCCCGAGAGACTCGAAGTCGATCCATGGCATAAATATTCACTAACTCATTCAATAAACAAGTGCAAAAATGAATTTATAAACTCAAATTAAGCTTTCGAACTTAATAAAATAACATAATGAACATCCAAAGCTAAATACACGTCTAAGTCTCGATAAGCCTCTCTAATCTCGGGACGAGCCGATGGGACAACACCCCAACTAGCTCCACAATACCGAAACATGAAGTACATCAAAGATAATCGAGAGTCTATTCCTCAAAAGATGAGGAATCACCAATCAAGCAGATGCTAACTGCAAGCGACACGATGGGCCGGAATCCTAAGAACCTGATCTCCGTATCATGAAACTACGCAAAGATGTATATGCGTCAAGACAAGTGGAATGTACCGAAAGGGCTGTGCGTAAGTAAAACCGCTGCTATATAAATCATTCAAAGTAAATCATACATTTCAAAATTGTTATATAAGAAGAAGACCATATGCATTCATTCGAAATCGTACTCTTATCGGTAACATGATCATGCATGGCTTTAGAACATCATGACCGACTGAATGACTCAAAGTTTAAATGTAACATTTATATCGTGCCAACAATGAGTCAAACCTTACTTCTTGAACATGCATGCATAAGTAACCATTATGAGTAATGAATATGAAAATCCAATAATATAGACAAGGGAGATTCGCTACTTCACCGACATACCATGATATGGCGTGGTCCCAACTATCACACTCGTTGGGTAGAGTCGTCCATAACCTTGCTAGGCGATGGACGATACCATGATATTAATATCAAGATAAAGGACCAATCAGCCGGGGATAGCTCACAAGGAGGTCCCAATAATATATAAGTATTAACTTACGTTGCGCGTAGTTCGGGGGCTTAAGGTGATCGACCCTTAACCCGCCTAAGCAGACTCTTCTCCCAATAAAATGCAATGCTCTACATCTTATATAACAAAGATCAACATTGTCTATTGACAAAGCTCAACATCGTCCCTCGACGAAGCTCAAAATGCATAACTCAACATCGTATGAAACAAAGCTCAACATTGTCTATTGACAAAGCTCATAATAACATCATGCATAGACTCAAGATCATATGAAAATGAAGCTTAACATTGTCTATCGACAAAGCTCATAGTGACACACATCTCAATTATGATTTCATGCATATATGAGGCTTTATTTCGAAACATACCACAAGCTCAACTACAGGTGTTACACCCTTATAAGATTCCTAAGACATAGATGGCCTATTCAGCGTTGGTTAAGCATATTTTGAAAGCCATACATTCTAGAAAAAGGCCCAGAAAAGATCGAACGAGAAACCAGTCGAACCATCCCTAAGGAGCGGCGTGAGCCCCTCCGCGATGGCAGCGTGTCATGGAGGCAGGCCACCGTGCTTGGCTCAGGACACGCGTGGGCCCGTCTGTGCCCAAGTATATAAAGCCCCCACTTCGGTTTTAAGTGATATATCATTAGATAATTTTAACTCGTAGAAAAACAGAGAAGACGTAAGAGCAATATAAAATTATCATTCGACACACAAAGGTAGTCCAAATCCAAATTAACCTCGCATACCGAGGTATTTAGCAGTTGTGGAGCATTCTCAATGATTTTGTTTCACGAAATTCACGACAAATCATCGAGCCTACCGACCTAAGGTAAGTAGAATTGCTCCAAACTAGTGTTAATGTGCCCTAGCCTTAAAGTGAATACTTCTCCCTTCCTGGACTTCCAAAATAGCAAGTTTTTGACCGCTCTTGATAAGTTTAAGTTTAGGCTATAAATATATCGAAAAGTGACGTTGTCTTTCGTAATAGTGATATATTTAGTGCTAATTGACGTGTATATGAATGCAATGGGAGAAATAGTCGGAGTACTGACTCGAACTTTGTCCGACAATGGATAACTCGAGGCTAAGGTATGTAAAGCCGCTTTTCCAAGTAAGTTAGTGCTTTAGTCTTAGAGCAGTCACAAGAAACTCCGTAACGTAATTCCCTGAGTTGAATGATGAGTATTGTGCAAGTTAAGTAACTGCTTGCGTTGTTATATCATACTTCGCCCGAAGATAGTAAAGCACGCGCCAAATGGCGAGTTAGGCATTCCGCATTCGGGATAGCCTATTATATGATTAGCATGTTTTAGAATAATATGATACAGATATTCGTATTGTAGTTAGTAAAGTAAAACGCATACAAAGAGTATCCCGACTACGATTAGCCATTCAAACAACATGATATCTTACGCATTAGCTAAACAAATGATAGTATCTGGCTATAGATTAGCCATACGCTAGATAAAGATTGGGCGTAATCGTATAAACAAAGATAAAATCGATAAACAATGCAAAGAGATCGAATAAGAAATCGAACTCGATAGTACTTTTCAGCTTAAACATGCTTGCTATATATAATGTGCTATTGTGGAGACTTGATGTTGTTGTGAGGGCATCTTATCAAGCGTCCTCGCCGCCCGGGTTGGTAATTGTGTCGCCCACTGAGCGGGTGGGTTTACGTCACTCCAAGGAGTGGCATGCCGTCCTAGTTTGGACGAAGATGGGATGAAGCTTTCCCCATATCGTCGATCAAGACATGCCATGATAGCTCGCAGCAAGCGCCTGTGGAACAGATGGCGCTGCCATGTGATACAGAAGATAGGAGTCTTCCCGACTGCACACAATTATTTATATCTGAGGCTAAGTGGCTGTAGCCGGAGACCTGTGGGGCCATAGAGGTGCTCCTCAGTTGCGATGAGCTGAGTGACTTATTATTTTTAATGGTTTTGACCCGGTAAAAGTGCTAGATTGACAGCTTGCTTGGCGCCATCCGGCTGGCGGGGTTGATATTGGCTCTTGCTTTCTGTTACTTGTATATCTATTTATGTGTTATATACTAGGTTAATAGACAAAGCAGCGTCTGCGCCTGGCTGTGCACGCTCCCGCTTCCTATCGCATTGCAAAGCCCGATCTCGCTCATACCGCCTTCTTCGCATTCGCCATCTCTTGCTATTCTCAAACATTTGCTAGTTAAGTGTGTTTACTATTCGCCAGGCTTATTTCGCCAAGCTTATGCATCACTGCCGGTACCGACGCCCTTGCTCTCGTATTACTTGCTCGCAGTACTCATAGACGAGGAGGCTGATCCCCCAAGTGATTCCAAAACACCTATGTCATCGCCCTCGCTATCCTGAGTTCATTTCCGCAGGTGTAGCTTTTTCCTTGTTGTACAAGATAGGCAGGTTCAAGGTGCCCTGTCCCAACCATTTCTATCATTACTCAAGGAGGCTTGTGCATTGCTCCTCGCGATTTATCTCCCTATGGCCGCTGAGCCGCCGTGTGAGGCCGTGCGCTTTGTTTAGTTGGTTAGCATTCTTGATTATGATTGGCCGCAAGGGCCATAGCTTGACAAGAGTGGTGACCTTGCCTGCAGCCACGTAGCTATTCATTATTCTCTATTTTGGAGTTTCGTATGACTGGGGAGCACATGGCGGCCTTGCTCGCCTCATAGATCCTTGTTATGAGAATGTTTCGGGTTAGTCGTTGTTGCATTCACAAAAGTGGGCTATAGCCTACCGCTGAGGTCAGATGACAAACTGTTATATAGCCCCTTTGTTTCGAAACCTCGAGATAGAGCTAGTTAGGCACTGCATGTGCCTAGGCCCACCGCAGCGCCTAGGTCCTACTAGGGCACCAAAGCCGCCATATCCCTGTATGGGGCGTGACAAACTTGGCATCGGAGCGTCGTGTCTTAGGGAATCTGCAAGCCGTGGTGTAGTCTGTTTACGGATGTGTCATGGGTAAATTACATACAGAAGGGGAGGCCGCGAGGCAGATATGATGGTTACTTTCTTTCGCCCTGGGTCGTGCTATGAGCGTATAGGGTTGAGTCCCCTAAAACTTAATAAGGCCTTGTTTGCTGCATAAGAATGGAAGACCAAAGGACAATTCCCGCCACCTAAGCAGAAGATTAGACACAAAGCAGTTAGTGAAGGCACCAGATGCCTGCCAAATGAAGTCAGCCCGATCCGAGGGTGATATAGAGGCTTCATCACAACCCTCTCAATAGCCCCTCACATCAGAGCCGTTGGGCACTACACTT
This sequence comes from Datura stramonium, assembly GCA_018107945.1. Classification (NCBI taxonomy): domain Eukaryota; kingdom Viridiplantae; phylum Streptophyta; class Magnoliopsida; order Solanales; family Solanaceae; genus Datura; species Datura stramonium. The sequence goes on along the minus strand of JACEIK010004567.1, from coordinate 99,486 downwards.
CTCGATCAGCTCCCGTACCTCGCCACGACTGTGAAGTTTCGTAGCGCCGTGGGTTATGTCGGGTACGTATGACGGCCACACAACTAGGCCGCCCACTCGTAGCGTGCCAGACCATGTCGTAGTTCCAGGTCGTGAGTTTTTTGCACCGGGTCCTACGCCTACTGGTCATCAGCAGAGGACCCTCGTGGCTTTTTTAGATCGACATGCAGAGAATTTCAAGTTATGCATGTGACCCTTCGGTAATCAAATACTGGCAAGAGCCAGCCATGGACATACTGCATTATGGTACGAGAGTTGGGAGAAGTCCCAAGGGAGAGATGTTACCCTCCGACTGGACTAGTTTTCTGAGGCCTTCAGACCGTTACTTGCCACGAGAGATCCGAAGGCCCGATGGACTGGGCTTTTGTATCTCGGGAGTGGGGGCGAGGAGCGTACGTCGGTATGCTTTGGCGCTTGACTCCTTAGCCCGCTATGCTCCAAAGCATTTGTCGATACTATGCCGTCTAGTTCACATATTTACATGGGTCTAACCCGAAATATACCGAGGCATGCATCACGCCTACGTTATGGGATGATATGATATTGCCCGAGTACGCTCTTGCTCGCATCATTGAGGGCCTTAGACATCTAACAGGCAGATCAACAAGTCGAACAACACTACAGAGATGATCAGATGATATCCAGAGGGGAGGTTCAGAGAGACCTGTGCCTCGACTATCGATAGACCCCTGCACTCCCCACCTCCACCACAAAGAAGTTAAATGTAGGTAGATCCAAGCCGTCGAGGGCAGCCGAGCTCCGGTAGTGCCTAAAACAAGAGATTCTCGCAAAGCAGAGAAGTGGGAGAGCAGAAAGCAGCATTCACACCTCACCCCCCCGCCCTTATTGCAATCACCACACACCAGCTTGTAGATATGGCTCTGGTGGGTGTTATATTTGGCGCGTGGAGGGTCGATGAGAGGATTGTCCTACCTCGCAGGGCAGGAGGGCAGTAGATAGTCGGACAAAGGGATCCGTGTGGCCACGAGGGCTTCGCAGCCTCGGCAGGCGTAGGCCCTCGTGTTCGGCCAGTGAGGCCGGTAGATCGTGAGCCTGTCCAGCTGCTCAAATCGTACTTTATGCACTACCAGGGAGACATGACCGAGGCGGTCAGATGTAGTGTGCAATGTGTAATGACACTCATCCCGTTCGTTCTCGCTATGTACCGAGCCGATCTGTGATCCACTGCCATATAGCCACCCCATTTGTGGCAAGGAAAGCTTAATGATCGCACTTGTGTTATTACAAGCAGCCCCTTTTCTCGTCCACACCGTCTATGACTCTATTGAAGCAAAGGGTAATTTTACCGAGGGTGTAAAGAGGAGGCTGTTGACGCGACTGCCAGATCTCGGGTAGAGCTAGAAATGATAGACTTGATGCCATAACGGGTATGGATTGGTTAGTGCCGTGCTATCCCAATGTAGAATGTTGGACCAAGATGGTCCGATTCCACTTTCCAAAGAGAGGCAAGGGAGGGAAGGCACACAGCCTACACCAAAAGGAGGTAGGTTTATTTCCTACCTTCGTGTGAGAAATTGATAAATCATGGGATGTATTTACCACTCAATAGGTTCGAGATGCTGCAGACTCCACACCCGTGGCCTGCTCCAAGGGTGTTCACCCCCGATGTGTCGCATGAGTTACCTGCATTCCCCCGAAAGGGAAATAAATTTTGCGATTGATTTGTTACCGTGCACTCAAATTTACAATAATTCCTCCCTATCGTATAGTTCTGCAACTCGAGAGTTAAAGGAGCAAACAAAAGATTTGCTAGATAAGAAGTTTCTCAAAGTTTACTCACCATGGGGTGCGCCGCTCTATTTGTGAGAAAGAAAGTTGGCTCGCTCCGTATGTGCTGATACTATCTACAGCTTGAATAAAGCTACAGAAAGAATGTTCGCTTCCCGTAATAGATGATTTATTTGATCAGCTATAGGAGCCTATATTTCTCCAAGATTGACTTACATCGATATCATCGCCTGAGTACGTGAAAGAGACAATTCCAAAACGACGTCGTGACCCGATATGGACACTTTGAATTTCTAGTTATGTCCTTTGGATTGATGAATGCCCCAACAATATTTATGGACCTGATGAATAGTATTTTCAGACCATACCTGACCTATTCGCATATATTTATTGATGATATTCTCGGGTGTATTCTCGTTCGCGTATCACTGAGCCATTTACTACGCTGCTCCGCATTCTCGTGGACCGCAGTATGCTAAGTTCTCCAAGTGTGAATTCTCGGCTTAACCGCAGCCTTCTTAGGCTATCAGGCCTGATGTCGGTATACAAAGTTGACACGCGTAAAATAGAAGCAATAAAACATGGCCTAGGTCTACCACTCCGACCGAAGTCCGGGCAGCTGGGGGGTTAAAGTGTGGATATTACGTGAGGTTTGTTGAACGTTCTACTATAGCGTACCTCCGACCAAACCGACGTGCAGCGCAAAGTTTCAAGTGGGACGAGGAATGCGAGCGAGTCAGAACCGAAAGCACGATTAACCTTCCCAAGATAGTGCAGATTGGCTTCTAAGATGTGTTATTCAATATATTGCGACGCGTCAGCGTCGAGTTGGGCTGTGTGTTGATGCATCATGGTAAGGTGATTGCATATGCTTCCGCATTAAATGGTGAAACACTAAAAAGATTTGATTCTACCCACCTCGAGTTAGCCACGTTGATCCACGCCTTAAAAATGCAGACATTACTTGTATGGAAACCATGAATATTTTCATGTATCATAAGAGTCATAGTATATCATCTTCACCTGTGAGGGAGTTAATCTACGACAAATATTACGTTAGAGTTATTAAAAGATTATGACGTGATATTCTCAGATCCTAGAAGAGACAATGTTGTGCGTATGCTCTTAGTCGTAAGTCCATGGAAAGTTTGGCGTAGTTGGCGAGCAATGAATTGGTCAAGGAGATACCGCTTAGCTAGCCTAGCCGTTCGTAGCGTAAACAAGAGGACGTATGAGCGGTACCTAAGACCAGCAGGTCATCATTAGTTGTGGAAGTGAAAGAATGGTACAATATGAAGATCCCGACTTGGTCCAAAGCCTAAGGACAAAGATTCCGCAGGGGAAAGCGCTAGATTTCCAGGAGCAACAGAGGATGAGGCCGCGTTGTAAAGGCCGTCTCGTGTTCCGCACGCTTTCCGGCCCGCCAAGCATATTATGAACAAGGTACATAACGCCCGCTACTCTCTTCACTCCAAAGACGACGAAATGTGTACCATGATATCAAAGAAAACTACATCGTAGCTGCATGAAAAGAGAAATTGTCAATTTGTAGCACAGTTGTCCTAACCGCCAACAAGTGAAAGCGTAACACTCAGAAACCGTGCGGTGTTAACTCGGACATAGCCGTGCCTCGAAATGGGAAGTAGTGAATATGGATTTTTGTGGCGTGATTACCCCAGACAGACATAAACATGATTCTATATGGTGATAGCTGACAGTGCGTTGACAAAATCGCCTCATTTCCCGCCAAAGGGAAAACTACTTCTCTACCAACATTATGCGGAGTTGTACATCGAGAAATAGTCGATTGCACGGAGTGCCAGTGATTCATTATTTTTGCATTGCAGGGAGCAGCCGCTTACACAGATTTTTGGCAAGCTGCTCCAGAGGTATGGGTATCGCAGATTAATTGAGCACAACATTCCACCCTCATACGTATGGACAAGCCGAACGCACTATTCAGGCTCGAGATTATGACAGCGTGTGTGTTAGATTTTGCGGTAGCCGATGAGCATTTGCCCCTAATCTAGTTTGCTTATACAATAGCTTGGCCGCCCGCCTATCTCGTATGGTACTTTTTCGAGGCATTATACGGCGAAAATGCATCACCGCGCTTGGCCGTGTTTGGAAGTAGGGAGAATCGTCGCTGATTGGGCGTACATTGTTCAATGTAGGAGAAGGTAAAGCTTATCGTAGAACGCCTACGACCGGCACAAGAGCCGCTGTAAATCAAGGCGCATGTGCAGCGCGCTAGACCTCGGAGTTTGGATGTGAATGATTAGCATAATAATAAGCACAAATACTGTTATCACCGATGCAGTGGTGATGAGATTCTAAGAAGAAGTGGGTAAGCTCAGCCCAAGTTTCGTCGGGCCATACGTATTTGCCGAAGCACAGGTCGAGTGGCATATGAGTTGAACTTGCCTCCAGAAAGGAATCCTGCTCATCCTGCCTTTTCATGGGTCTACACGAGGAAATGCATAGGGAGACCGGCCTGCAGCGCCCCATCTGTGATATCCGTGTAATGTAAGAGCTAAAGTTTACTTGAAGAGTGTTCCAAGATATCTCAGATGCATGTATTCGCAGACAGAATCAAAGAGGCTGCATCTGCCAAAGTGTCATGGGCAGAATAGAACCGAGAGGAGATGACGTGGGAGGCGGAGGAAGATATGAAAGCTAGATATCCCTTACTCCTGTTCCAAGCCTAGTCGCGACGTGTACGTTAGTATTGTTATCTATGCAAAGGCCTTGTAGTTGTATATGTATAAATGGAAAGATTGATGTTTGCCTATCACATGAATCCTATATTGTGTGGAGTACCGTATTGGACTTTTCCTATTTCGGTTTTTGGGATAGTCCATATTACAGGAAACTCACTAAATTTTCCTTGAAACAAGTTGAGTTAGTTGGAGTAGTCCCTGGGAAGTGCCATTCGAGGACGAATTTTCTTAAGGTGGGGAGAATGTTACACTCCCGTAAGATTCCCGACACATAGATGGCTCTTCTCGCGTTGGTTAAGCATATTTGAAAGCCATACGTGCTAGAAAAAGGCCCGGAAAAGACGTACGAGAAACCCTCCGTCGAACCATCGCGGGCACCGGCGTGAGCCCTCCGCGATGGCAGCTGCCTGAGGCGAGCCACCGCGTTGGCCCGTGACACGCGGCCTGCCTGTGCCTGGGCATAGAAAAGCCCCCACTTTGGTTTTAAGTGATATATCATTAGATAATTTTTAACTCGTGAGAAAATAGAGAGAAGACGAAGAGCAATATAAATATCGCTCGATTACGCCACAAACGTAGTCCAAATCCAAATTAACCGCATAATGAGGTATTTAGCAACAGGAGCATTCCTAATGATTTTGTTTCGTGAAATTCGGCCGACAAATCGCCGAGCCACCTGGCTCACAGGCAGAATTGCTCCAAACTAGTGTTAATGTGCTCCTAGCGTTAAAGTGAATACTTCTCCTTCGACTTCCGAAAATAGCAAGTTTTTGACCGTCTTTCAATAAGCCTAAGTTTGGCTATAAATATATCAAAAGTGATGTTGTTCTTTAGAATAGTGATATATTTAGTGCTAATTGACGTGTATATGAATGCAAACTGGGAGAAATAGTCAAGAGTAATTTGACTCAATCTCTCGTCTCACACGGACAACTCGAGGCGTGTGGTGTAAAGCCGCTTCTTCACAGTTAGTAGTTTAGCCTCTCAGGTACGCAAGAAACTCCTTTGCAATGTAATTCTCTGAGTTGAATGATGAGTATTGTGCAAGTTAAGTAAATCTGCTTGAGTTGTTATATCATACTCAAATCTCAAAGATAGTAAAGCACGCTCAAATGGCGAGTTAGCATTCCGCATCTTAAGATAGCCTATTATATGATTAGCAAGCATAATGCTTTAGAATAATATGATACAGATATTCGTAATATAGTTAGTAAAGTAAAATCGATAGACAGAGAGTATCCTCGCTGCGCATTAGCCATTCGCATGCATGATATCTTGCTACAGACAACAAATGCATGCATAGTATCTTGCTACAGACAGCTAAGGCAAGCATAAAGATTACAGACCGCATAAACAAAGGTAAGAATCGATAAACACAAAAGAGATCAATAAGAAATCAACTTGTGATAGTATTTTCATATCACACATGCTTGCTATATATATGTGCTTATTGTTTGTTGAGACTTGATGTTGTTGTGAGGGCATCTTATTGAGCGTCCTCGCCGCCCCGGGTTGGTAATCGTGTCGCCCATCGCGGGTGGGTTTACGCTACCCAAGGGAGTGGCAGTCATTCCTAGTTTGGACGAAGATGGGATGAAGCTTTCCCCATATCAAAGTTAATCAAGATTACAAGGAGCGTATAGTCTCAAGTAGCAAGCGCCTGTGTGAAATGCATACGCTTTCACATGCACACAGATGGTGAGTCCTCCGGACTCGACACGGTTATTTATATCGAGGCTATGGCCCGAGCTCGAGACCAAGGGCCCAGAGGTGCTCCTAGTTAGTAGATGAGTGGAGTGACGTATTTTTGGTCGGTTTTGACCCTAGTAGGGTATATAGATTGTTTGTTTGCTTGGCGCCTATCCGGCTTATGGGGGTTGGTATTGGCTCTTGCTTGCTACTTGTATATCTATTTATGTGCTATATAATAGTTAATAGGCAGCAGCCGTCGCTGGGCTTCATAGGTATGCTCCGCTCTCTATCAAGCATGCAAAGCCCGATTCAGCCTCAAATCGCCTTCTGCATTCGCTTATCTCCCCGCTATTCAAAGATTTCCTAGTTATGTGTTTACTATTCCGCCTGTATTATTTCGCTGTTTTCATACTCGCACTGGGCGGTACCGATGCCCGAAGTGGGGCGCCGTATTACTTGCCCGCATGTACTCATAGGACGAGAGGCAATCCGTGATTCCAACATAGCCTATAGAGTCATCGCCTCCCCGTCATCCGAGCTTGGATTTCCGTAGGTGTAGCTCTTTTCCTCTTTTATTGTACGCATGGGGTAGGTCGGGGCCCCGTACCGATTCATTTCTATCATTGACTATGGAGGCTGCAGATTGTTCGATGATCTCCCTATGGCCGCTGAGCCTGGCCGTGTGAGGCCGTGCGCTTTGTTTAGTTGGTTAGCATTCTTCTCGCGCATGCTGGGCCGTGGTGGGGCCATAGCTGACAGTAGTGGTGACTTGCCGGTCACGAGCTGGGTTCAAGATTCTCATTTTGAGTTTCGATGACTAGACGGCATAGACCTTGTCGGCCCGCATAGGTTCCTTGTTATGAGAATGTCCAAGTTAGCCGTTGTTGCATTCATTGTGTGGCTATAAAGCCTGGGCCAAGTCGAGGTCAGATGGCTACCATGATATAGCTCCTTTTTGTTTCGTAAACTCGAGATAGAGCTAGCGACACCTCGATGTGCCTAGGCCCACCTCGCTAGTGCCCAGTCCTACTAGGGCACCAAAAGCGCTCATACCCCTGTGGCGGGGCGTGACAATGTGGGAGCATCTACTCCAAATCATATGGGTAAGATACATAGAAATATTTACCAACATACCACAAGCTAGTGTATAAAATAAAAGTTGAGAAAATTTTACTTCAAACCATGTGGTAAGCTTATGTCTAGAAAATTATTACTTTAAATCATCATGTGGGCATCACCCAAAGCTTTATCATACTTGAATCTATTAAATTCATTTTGAAAACATCAACATAATCATGGGTAGTTTAGAAACATTCTTTTCATCATTTATTTCATCATCATCACACATTTATCACAAATCACCTCTTTTATGAACTATTCATCCATGGGCGTTTTAGATTCAATTTTTAGAAAATAATTTTTATAAGGGAAAACAAGTTAGAATCCACCCAAGCTTCATAAATCATCAATATAAACTCAATCTAACTATACCCATATATAGAGATTGAAGAATCATGCAATTTGGTAAAACCTCATACTTGATCATAGACAATTTAATCACATTTTTATAGGGATTGGGCATGAGTGTGGAAGAAAGCACCCACTCATGGCCTTACATACATGAAAATGGTGAATTCTATCTCCTCTAAATGCACAAATAAGATTCCAATTGGAAACCTTTGAGATTTAGCCTTGGATCCTCCTCTTTAACACTCAAACTTGCATGCATGAGATTAATGGCATAGATAGGTTTTCCCTACTCAAACCCACTATAACGAGCTTAAAACAACGTAGTATAGGAACTTAGAACTTAGGAATTACGTAAAATCCCTTTACTAAATTTGTTGAAAATAACCGTGAGGGGCCCTAACGAACAACCCGATGAGTCGTCACCAAGGCCCACGATTCATTGGGTCGTCCATCAAGTGCACTGATAGCCGATCCGTTCTGGGCTCTAACGAATGACTTAATGACTCCCGTGATCATGACTCCCGTGGTCACCTCCCATCAAGTACACTACCTACCATCAATGAAAGCTTCTTTTGCTTGGTAACGACCACCTCATGAGTCGTTGGGATCGACCACGACTCATGGGGTCCCATTCGTCAAGTACACTGGACAATCCTCCAATACACTCCCAACTCCACCCCACGATTGACATGACAAACTCGTGGTGGCTAACCATGAGTCGTTACTTCACTCGTGGGAACCTCAAATCCTTGTTCAGTCCAGGCCTTCCTGTTCCAGTCACTTGACGACTCGCCCTCACGCAGTCGTTACAGCCATTATCCCATTTTTCTCCGTTTCAACTTTCTGCGATCTTTAATTCTGGGGTAATCCTCAAATGTTAGAAACAAGCAAAAAATAGAAACAAGCAATTATCACACTCCAATACTGATCATTTTAACCGAAATTTTTCACGGAATGACTACCTCCGAGAAGAACCACATAGCTAAATTGAATTCCAACCTCACATACGCATTCATACACATAAAGGAAACTTGAAAACATGAACTGGATGAATTTAAATAGAGTCATGTGGCTAAACCGATACTTCAAGTTGGAACCGGAAGCAGGTAGAGAATAAATGTGGGTATATAGAAATCATATCTTCTTCGACTTCCCAAGTAGCTCCTTCAACATGTTGATTTCTCTGTAAAACCTTAACTAAAGCTACTTCTTTGTTTCTCAACCTCCGAACCTCGACGCCCATCCAAGATTTCAACGGGAATTTCTTCATAATCGAGGTCGTTTACCCCAACGCTGCACCGAGACAATTAAGGCTTCTGGATCACCCAAACACTTCTTCAAAAGCGATACATGAAACATCGGATGTACGGAAGATAATTCTGAAGGAAACTCCAACTCATATGCCACCTTACCAACTCTTTTCTCAAACTCGCAGAGGGACCAAGACAAAGGGACTGGTTTTCCTTTCTTTCCGAATCCGCATGATTCTCTTCATGGGCGATACCTTTAGAAATACCTGTAGCTTGCCCACATCAAACTCGTATCCCTTCTCATATCGCATACGATTTCGACGACTCGAGCGGTTTTTAAATCGTCCTTTATCAACTGGACCTTTACCATGGCCTCATGAATCAATCGTGTCCTATCATGGTCGCCTCACAAACCTCAAACCATTCGATAGGCGACCACACCTTCACCATAAAGAGCCTCTCCTCAGGTGCCATCCGGGATACTAGAGGATAACTTTTATTATAGGCAACCTTGGACCAAGGGCAAATGATCATCCCAACTATCTTTGAAATCCATTTCACATTCCCTCAACATATCCTCGAGGGTCTTGATTGTTTATTCTGTCTCGGCCGTCTGCTTAACGATGGAAGGTTATACTAAGTCAACTTGAGTCCCAAGTCCCTTTTGAAAATAACTAGAATTGAGAGGTAACCGAGTACTTTAGTCAAAAATAATAGACAATGGCACTCCATGAAGTCGAACCAACTCCTGATATATAATTTGGCATAATGATCCTGTTTCTAACTGCGGGTTTTGACCGTTAAGAAGTGTGTAGCCTTGTTAACTCTTGCCGACCACCACCTAAATGGAGTCATATTGTCGGCGTAGTATGAGGTAGACTCAGAATGAAATCCATGTTAATTTATTCCCACTTCCAAGTGGGGATGCTAATATCCCAAAGAACACCTCCAGGCCTTTGATGTTCCTCAGCCTTCACTTGCCGACAATTCTGGACATTTGCTACGAACTCAGTAATATCTTTCTTCATACTCATCCTTACTCAATATATTTCGCAAGTCTCGATACTTATTTGTGGATCTTGGATGAATGGAATATCCGGTCTCATGTGCCTCATGCAATATCCGAACTTCAAATTTATAATATCTCGGGACACATAGATGACCCCGATATCATATAGCACACCATCTCCTCTGAGAAAAACTCTACCTTACTCCACACCGCCTCCAGCTTCCTCAAAATTGGATTTTTATCTTGGCCTAGATTTAACATCACAACCACCAAGGACGATTTGGACTCAAGAGGCACAACAACGCGCCATCGCCGAGTCAACCAATCTAACCCCAACCTTGCAAGTCAACACCATCTCTAACCAACTCCTTCTTTCCCTTCATCCACATGGGATACACTCTCCATATAGAGCCTACTAAGTGCATCTCGCAACCACATTAGCTCGTCTGCAGGTAGAGGACACTTATGTCGTAGTCCTTCAAGAATCTCAACCACCTCCTTGTCAAAGATTAGGTCTTCTCCCTGTAGAACACATATTGCAAGCTCCCCGTGATCCGTAAATACATCCACGTGGACCCCATAAAAGTAATACCATCATATCTTCAATACAAACACCACCGTGGACAACTCAAAATCACGGGCCTGCAATTTTCGTGAACTCACTGTGTCGAGGCATATGCTATTACTTTCCATGCTTCATTAACACACACCCGAGCCCAACTCACTAAGCATCAAAATACACTACAAAGCCGTCCGTACCTTTGGTAGAGTCAACACTCGGTGTCATGGTTTCAGTTTTTAAATTCCAAGTTTTTTTTCACAAGCATCCTACCATTGGAACTTCACTTTTGAGTCAATCGTCAATTGGCCTAATGGATGAAAAAAACCTTCAATGAACCTCCACAACCCGCTAAGCCCGAAAAGCTTCGATTTCTAATGCGTTCATCGTCCGGGCCAATTCTTTTATCGCTCGATCTTTGAGACCCTACCTTATACCTCACTTGACACCAAAGGCCTAGAAATTCCAATTTGAGTCCAACCAAAACTCACATTTGCCGAACTATACACACCTACTGATCCTTGAGGGCTTGAAGCACTATTCTCAAGCCGAGCGACATGCCTTTTCCTCGCTCCGAGAGTAGCATGAGGATATCATCAATAATACAATCACGAACATGTCTAGATATGCCTTGAATACCCTTATTCATCGATCCATAAAAGCTTTAGGGGCATTGGTTAGTCTAAAATACATAACAACAAATTCATAGTGACCATACCGAAGCCCCGAAGGCGATTTTTCTGGGATGTCACTCTTCGGAACCCTAAGCCGATGATATCCTGGAATTCGAGATCAATCTTGGAGAAACACCTGGCACCTTGAAAAGCTTGGTCAAACAAATCATCAACTTGGTAAGGGGTACTGCTCTTGACGGTAACCTTATTCAACTGGGCCATAATCAATGCACATGAAGGGAACTCGTCCTTCTTTCGAACAAATAATACTGGTGCCCCCATGGAAACTTACTTGGCCTAATGAAGCGCTTATCTAGAAAGTCTTTCAACCGATCCTTCAACTTCTTTATCTTGGATGGAGCCTTTCTATAGGGTGGAAATGTATATAGGCCGCGTGCCTGAAAAGAAGATATGGCGTGTAAATCAATCTCCCGCTCTGGGGAGGTACACACTTGGAAAATCATCGAAAGACTCCGGTACTACATACTATCTCGAATCGAATGCATGGTCGGGTCTCATACTCACGCCCTTAACCCTAACTAGATGGTACATGCAACCCTTATAACTGATCTTCGCCTTAAGGTAAGAAATAACTCATCCTGGCTGTGCACCACCGAACTACCCTTCCATTCTAAGACTCGGCCTCACACTAAATCACTTACCGTTCCGGGTTCTACAATTAATCAAGCATAACATGCATATAGCCAATCCATGCCAAGAATAAGACGAAATGGGGTTATGGCTAACTCTATCAAATCTGAGGTGACTTTCTAAGAGTCGATTGAGAACGAGCAATCTCTATACACCCGCTTTAGCTATAACTAAGTCACCTACTGGAGTAGAAACTCAGAATGGCTCTAATAAGTTATAAACATGAAATACTCGAACATACCTGCGGACTATATTCGGCGAGGCCTCCTACCAAGAGTGTCTAAGGCATAGAATTGCTCGCGCCGTTGTCACTGCGGGCAATAGATACCCCCGATGCACCGTGCGCGGGAGGGGTCATGAGCTAGAAATTGGGCCTTGGACCCTAACCTGGTCCTGCCCGTAGCTAGAAAATTCTTTGAGAATATGTCCAAGCTGCCCATATCTAAACAAGCTCCTCCATCCTCGCTAAGAACTGCCCAGGCTCCTGGCCACATCCGCCGTAAGCCGAATGCTAGACCCAGGTCCGCCGCTATGACCCTCGAGCCGGGATGCTCGATCATGTCTGGGTCAGATAACACACTCACGACCGATGATGTAGCTACTCGACGATCTCGGTGGGTTTGCCGTTCATGCCCACCACCGGACTCCCCGTGGGAGAATCTCGGTGGTTCTCGCTTTGGCCCTCTTGGCCTCCCTTTCCCCCGGGAGTGCGTGCCGCTCCATCTCGCCGGGCGTAAAACACTATGCGAGAGAGTCCATATCCCGGTGGAGCATACTTGGTCCTATAGTCCTTGTCCAAATATACCGTTATACCATGCACAAATTTAAGCATCCGCGCTGGCCAAGGCACCAATCCTGGAGATACTTAGATGCGCTGGAACTCAAGGGTGTACTTTTTGGATAATCATCCTCCCTTTCTTTAGATTCACAAATTCAGTCAGCTTTCTCAACTCATTTCTGAGGGAAGAACCGATTGAGGAATGCAACCTTAAACTCCTCCCATGTGACCATACTGCTCCAGCCGAATTCTCGCTATCCTTCCACCGAAGTGCATCCAAAGGTGGCAACCCCCTTCAATCGTTAGGAGGCCAATTTTCACATCAACACTCACACCTCCATAACTCGGGTGATCTTGGCATCTCTATCAATGAAGTCATGTGGGTCCTCATCTACCTGACCCCAAGAACCCTAGCATTCATTCTCAAAAGTTCCGACTGGGCGCCGCCGCATTACTATTTTGAGGGAATATACGCAACGGCTCGTTGATTGACTAGAGCGGCCGCTGTGCTACATCTTAATGGCAAATAAACTCAAGATGAAGCATACTTTGGTTCCCGAGGCCTCGAATCAGCAATGGGCCATGCTCATAACCGTTTCCATTATCATGGCCTTCACCACCGCCATTCCTCCTCCCATTTTCATCCTCCTAGAGCCATGATTTTGCAATCGCGAATAATACGAATTAGAAGGATAGAAAAGCTTTACATCGCACGACATAGATCATGAAAGAAAGAAACATTTCCTAAAACATTTAATAGCCTCTTCATTACATGGCGGCTACACACCCATGAAAAAGACTCTACTTCCATAAGCGATTTGTGACCTCCCTAGGACACATCAAACTGTGGCTTGATACCACTTGTCACGCCCGAACGGAGGCCCTGACGTACATGGGACAAGAAACCCCAGAGACCCCAAGTTGACCCATGGCCTAAGCATTCACTAACTCATTCAATAAACATGAATAAAACATAATTATAAACTCAATGGGAAGTCTAACTTAATAAACAACAGTAATAAACATCCGAAGCCGAATACACGTCTAAGTCCGACTCCATGACTCGTGGTCACCTTCCGTCAAGCAAGCCACCGCTACATCAATGAAAACTTATTTTTCTTGGTAACTACCACCATGAGTTGTTGGGACTAACCACGACCCTGGGTCTCATCCAATAGTACACCGACAATCCTCCCAACACTATCTCCACCTCATTATTTCAACATGACGCACTTGTGGTGGGCTAAATCAATATGCCTGTTATATCACTCGTGGGGACCAAATCCTTGTTCATTCTAGGCCTTCCCACAAGTCATTTGACAACTTGTTGGGGTTCCTCACAGTTGTCCAAAGACTCGTTTCGCAACCGTAGGGCCATTTTCCCTTATTTCTCCATTTCAACCTGCATCCGATCTTTGAATTCTCGAGGTATAACATATGCCTCTGCTCCCACGACTCATAGAACTTACCATGACTTCAGATCGACTCTCGTGGTTTCGTGTACTTCCTTTGATCATTTTCAAACTTCCTACCACTCGCACCAACCATCTACTATCCTACCAAGGGAAGGTACCAAGGCCTATAGTTCTTCACCTCATCTCATATCATTGTTGTAAATCTCTTCCTACAATCTCTTTAGTACTACTGGAATGAATCCATGTAAGGACTCGTGACCACCAACAGATTTCACCTGCACAAGGGCTTGACAATTGCCGAGTTTCTCACCACTGCAGTGAGTCGACGCTACCTATAACTCGTACTAAGACCCATCGTGAGGTAATTTTCTGGTTTCTCTGCGACCAACTTCCAACCTCGAGTCTAGTCTGGGGACTTTTGGTGTGTTACACTACTATTTGAGTATTTTCTACAAAGCAACTAGGAATATTGATTTTAATATATAATGCATTATGGGATTATGGGTTCAGATGCATAAGAAAATTGAATTCATTTTCACTAAAAAGATGATTTGAATAGATAAGACACGCTCTTCATTAAACGAAAAGTATAAGAATTTCTCCAAGAAAATAGTAAAATGACAGAGGTTCCAATACAACAAAATTAACATAAAGCCATATAAAATGAGTAAGCCGCATATCTATACTAATTGAAGTAATTTTTGTGCCCATGGTACTATTGGACAAAATTTTTTTAGTGCTTTTAAATATAGTATTTTTTACCAATAGTGAAAATGATAATCCTTGGAAAAATTTTGAATTGTTGGAAAGATCAATTTTTCCAACAATCTAAAGTCTAAAATATTATCACAAAATAATATCTTGACCTATATGAAGATACATGATCACAACACACATTCTTTCCACTTTTACATGAAATTCATTAAAACAAAATTCTTTGCTTCCCATCTGTGCTCTCTACTCTATTGCTTGAAAATGGGAAATTGAGTATGGATGAGAGCAATGGTGAGTAATTAGGTGTTGATTGTGTGGGGTTGGGCTAGAGATATCTAAAACCCATAATCATTCACCCATGAGAGATTTGAGGCAAGAAATAACTCAAATCTCGACTCCAAGTCTTAATGAATATGGTTGTTAAGACCTTGGGGTTTGAGAAAACTTAAAGCAAAAGGGGGCATCATAGTGGTTGAAACACGGTGCCACCCGTCCATGGATATTTATATTTATGAGTACAATTTGATTGTCTAGTCAATTCCAATCCAATTGACACCCCATTCAAAAGCATACTTAGATCTCGGCCACTTTTGTTAATTCAAGTCAAGTTATTTCATGGATAGATCATTAGCTGTTTTTACATTTTAATTCGCAATCTTTTGAACCCCAAAAGTTTTATTTGTATGTTTCAATACAATTATGGTTCTTAGCTCTGACTTGATAGACACCGCACATCTAAGTACTATTCCCTTATTAGATTCGAATTCTCGGCATTCATCGGGTATATTTTGCTTGTCAACGAAAGCTACACTCTATTTATGACGAGTGAATTTGGACGTTATCACCTGGCCACAATAATGAAACTAACCCACAACAGATGTCTACAAGCCTCTATGAATACAACAAGAATCAACTATCCTAGATAGGCTCCCAACTACCCATAACTCAACCGAACTCCAAAAGACTTGGAGTCACCAACTCAGCTGAACTCCACTTAGCAACCAAGAACTCAATCTACCTACAAATCAACACCTTCGTGCATGAACAAAACGCCCTGACTAGGGAATTAGTACGAAAATGTACTAAGTATGTAAGGCGTAAACGCTAATAAGACTTATGGTAGATTCCAAATCAATGAGATATACCAATAGAATGGAAATCACATATCAAGTAAGAAAAAACCTACCAGACCACATAACCCTAGCAAGTCCAACAAAACTAATAAAAGTGAATAAAACAGATAATGGGCCGCACCCACTTAATACAACTCACTTGGCTCTACCATCTCGTACCACACAGATCCAACTAATCGTTTAACTAAAGTATCCTAGGCCCCTCAATGACCTTGGCTATCATTGAATCATGCCTAGATCCACAAATCATCGACAATAGAACAAGCAACAACCATAGTATAACACAACACAATACATATAGATATATCGCTGCGACCAACCTTGTCAGTACATGCTCATGGCTCCAATAGGTCTAACGGCATGTACTCGCAAGGTGCACCGACAACGCTCATCGGCCCCACACTTGCAAGACAATCACTAGTGCAATCAAAATCTCGACGATCATACACTATCTCAATAGTACCAATATGAGCTCGACCATTCGTAACCTAAGAACACAATCACTTTGATCACCCTTGGCACCTCCTTAGGCCGATCCTTACCGGAACCACTTACGTTGCATGTTGAGCCATCAACGTAAACTATATCAATAAACAAGCACAACTCACACATATAATAATATAGCCACATGTTTGGGCAACACAAGAATATCCTAATCCAACTATCATTACTGCATAAAATCATTTTTTTACTCTAGTCACCTTATTATTCCTTATTAACAATTAAACAGCCGTAAGATCATAGCCTAACAACTCTATCTCGATCTTATATATAACTAGAAGACTCCATATACAATACCAATCACTTCAATATAAGTCCAGCAATGAGTTTCCCACAATCGGACCAAATAGGGTCGCAACCAATGCCGCAGTTAAAACTACAAATAACACCTTCGACATCCTATCGCCGACACCGATCAAACTATTAATTGCATTCAGACCCTAATAATAAGGAAAGAACACATCCCAATAGCACTCAAGCACATATATAAAATGGAAAAACCACATCTAACAACATGGAAACTCACATGATATGAAAAAGATACAATTGGAATGGAAATCATGTCGAAATAGATGAAATAAAAGCCTTACATACCTCTATATCGACTACTCGTACTCAACCAAACTCACGCCACCAACACCCTCAAGATTTTGACCCAAGCAGCCTCACACCACCAAAATGTGACTACAAGAATTCTATTAGAAAACAACACGTACAACATGAATACGATATGAATTCTATGGATCCAATTTTAGAAACTTTGAAAATAATCTAATGATAATTACAAATTTAAAACAATGATAATAAAATGAAAATCAAAGGGAGAAGGTCTCTTACCCATCTTGTCTATTCAAACAGCCAACAAAAATGGAATGACGATTTTATAAACACAACGCAGCGGTCGGAATATTTGACATTCTAATCGTGGGATCCAAGCCCTGGACAATTATACTATAGCGACAAAAATGTTTTCCACCACTTTATTCATATATATAAATATACTAATGTAGTTAAAATTCTATTTTTAATCCAAGGAAAAATGAAACAAATTCAAGTTCATCCATGTACATAAATAGCTATATCTTATGACCAAGCATGCCTTTATTCCATTTAGCACTTAATGCTAAGTAATGAATTAGCAAAGCTTCTTGTTGTACCTATTCTCCAGATTCCGCGGGGTAGAGGTGAAAACATGTTATACCCCGAGAACTCAAAGATCGAAGACGGGAGTTGAAATGGGGAAAAACTAAAAATTTGAGTTGTGTGTATAGAACGAGTCAGTTGGATCTACTGTGAGGCCGCCCCACGAGTCAGGTGACTCATCGAGAAGACCAAAGGGAGGGAGTAGAAAGTTTGGGGGAAAAGGGTTCCCACGGGCGTGGCAATGAATTACTCCACAATCCCCATGAGCCTTAGGTTAGCCGTGGGGTAACCAAGAAGGAGCAAGAGGTCAAACCAGCCGCACTTGATAGAAGTTGACCACAACTCGCTGGGTTAGTTAATGAGTCATGGTGTGAGTCGGGGTTGAATTATGTTTGAAGTAATGCATTGGAAGTTGTTGTGTTTCTGCACCCATTGGTGACCGCGAGTCATGGTCACCCACAACCGTGGGAGGTCGGCCGCGTTATAAGCCTAGGTGACGTGGTTTGAGGTAGTGTACTTAATGTGCATGGCAACGAGTCATTTGGGCCTCGTGACAGTCATTAGGTCACCCGTTAGGTCACCTCGGCGCTATTTCAGGAATTAGTAAGGGATTTTTCATAAATTCCCAAGATCCTAAGGCCTAAACTATGACATTTTCGGGTTATGAATATGGAAATTTAAAGAGGTTAAGATCAGCCTGCACTTATTCATTTATGCATGTAAGATAGGCGATTAAGAGGGTGATTCAAGCTTAGCATTCATTAATTTCATTTCAATTTTTGGGTATTCATGAGGTTTTAGTATCGCTATTAATGTATATAAGTCTATGAATGGGTGTTTCCTTCCACACCCATGCCCGTCCTCTACGATTTCATGAAAATTCTATCAAAAGTTTATTGAGTTTTGAAATAAAATTATATAAAAATCCTGATAGATTTGATAATGGGTTTTGTGATTTTTGAATCTATTGCTGTAATTTGTCCCAAAGTCATGTAGACGTAATCTCGGAGTTAGAAGGAGTTCGCCGTAAAAGTCAGAATTTATTGTAATGAGTCAAAGGGAGTGACTCGTTAGGGTGACCCAACGTGAGCCATGGTCTCGACTCCGTGGAAACACCAAGGGATGTCATCTGTACTAGTGGCCATGACGACCTAGCGAGTCATCCGGCTCGGCAACGACTCACAAATAAGTCATTGGAAGGAGGATATGAGCCTTACAGTGCTTAATCTATCGCACATAATGAGTCATTAGGTGTGACAATGACTCATTATATCGCCGTCGGGTGGTGACATCGCTAAGAAGTCAAGCAGTAGTTTACGTAAGGATGTGACGAGTCATGAGGAGGCGACGACGCTGTTAAGTCAATTGTTAGAAGGGAGAAGTCAGGGTTTTAAAGAAATTCCAATGTACTTGACAAATGGGCATGAACAATCATTGGAGCTGGTGATGAGTCATTACGTGGATCGTGGCTCGATGAATTAATAATTTCAGTGTACCTCGACAAGCTGTGCACTTAGCTACAAATTCGTGATGTCTCTTTTCATGTTGTTCTACTAGTAAATATCTTGTAAATCACGATACATTTGGTGTAACCCAGCGTGGATGGAATATCTCAAACTCGTGTGCTTCAACTACCATCTCGCTGTCTCAAATCACCATCTCGCATGCACAATCTACCCTAGTAATGGAGTATCCTATCTCCCTTTGGAGAAAGTCTCAACTTCTTTTCTCGAGAACTGCCTCTTTAGATTAAGTAATATGGGAGATTCATCCTGTTTGGACTTAGCTTCAACTACCAATGAGGAAATTGATCCGCTCTGCACAATTACTCCACCCTCAACCGTATCAACCAACTCGTACCCCAACCGAGCTAATCTCAGGATATCTACAACTCCTTTTTGCCTTTCAACATGACCCACGCTCCCCATAGACACTCGGGCGGAATTAGCCACTGTAATTGTCTTTGCCCAGTAATACAACACGCTCATGTCATAGTCCTTTAGCAGCTCCAACCACCTTCTCTCGACGAAGATTCAAATCTTTCTCGATCGGAAGATATGGCTGAAGGCTCTTGTGATAGCTGAAAACATCCATGTGAGCCCCGCATGTGCATCGTCTCCATATTTTCAATGTAAACACTACCATCGCCAACCCAAAGTCATGAGCTCTGGAGCAATTCTTTCATGAACCTTGAGCTGCCTAGAGGTGTGTTATCACCTTACCTTGCTATATCATAATGCAACCAAGTTCAACTCGAAGCATCGCAATACACTACAAACCCATATGATCCTTCTAGTAGGGTCAACACTCGGAGCTGTGTAGTGAGTCGAAGCTTTTAACTCCTGGAAACCTTCTCACATGTGTTCGGCGTTCTCGATGACTACACGCAAGGCACGTGGTCGAACAAGTAGTAAATGGCCTGGCAAGGCACGATCCCGCAGGACCGGACTACAGGCAAATCTACCAAGTGTCAATTAACCGTAACTCAAAATGCATGCATAACAATGTAAAGAAAAGTTTTTATATTTTTTGCTTCAAATTTGTACTAAGTCTAAAATGGACATACAGCTTGAGTCTCGAACTATGAATGTGAGCATGCCGAGGCTAAAACGAACATGTAGAGAAATTAATTATCGATACAAGTTGGTTAATCTTTCCTCCTGCTAAGTTAGTTGGAATTTATGCCTTTGGATTAAAACTCGTATTTAACCCAACTTAAGAATCATGAACCTTTCCACCTACATTTTTGTGATAAGAAGTAATTCATGTTAAAGCCATACAAAACCGATTCCGTGATTGACTAATACGACTTTCTGTGCATATTTCTCTATCCTCGAAGGTAAATCACTCCTCAATTTTCCTCTCAACCAAGAAAAGATCTTATATCCTATTAATTCAAATCTCTTCCAATTTCGTGCTCTCTCGAGTGAAACCGACTTTTAGATATACATTAACATTGGCCAAACATTAATGCAAGAACAAGAATTAATAGAACAACCATGGAAGAAGATGAAAACCAAATGATCAACAATCACATTTCAATTCAAATGTTCTTAACCTCAAGAAGAAGTGAATTAGCCACTATGTGGATTAAACATCATCCAATGAGTGTAAATCATACAAACAATTGAAAGAAAGGAGAAAGAGATGGGAGAAGAACCCCCTAAGATTTTCGTCCCTCAACCGCTCGTAACCCACGTTCTTGCTTCTCTACCAAGTCGAATAATTAAAAATGAACCCAAGTGTTCTATTTATGTTGGTGGTTTCTCCCTACGCAACGTGTCACTAGAGTGCATTATGAGCACCGCCTCCGTAACACGGCGCAAACGTGGAGGCTCTCTCGGGAATTTGGTCATCCAGAGCTTTAATCCCAACGTGGCACGGCATGCAACGCGGAGCTCAACCAACGTGACACAGCACGTACGCGCACCTTCACTGGAATTTCAAGTTCCATGCAATTAGGTCCAACGTGCCACCGAGGCAACGCTGACCTTCTCTAGAATTTTGCCAATTTAATCATCCTGACAGAATGCCTCCGCGATGGCAGCGTGACACGTTCACGGAGCTCCTTCTCATTGCTTTCCTTGGCCATTTCCTGCTCGCCCAAGTCCATTTCCGATTCCTCCCAACATGCCTCTTAGCTTCATAAAATTACATTTTTCCTGCAAAACAACGCTAATCATGTTGGTTAGTATAAATTCACAGTTTCCTACAATTTACATGAGAATGTACAAACATCGTTAGATAAATAAGACAAAACGACGCATTTGAGTATCACTTGGGCATACAAATATGCCCAAGATCAACATGCATTTGACCACTAAAATTTCACCTTCTTCTGAGTCATCCTAGTAAGATGGGATGCTATAAAGGAAAAGCCTTCCACAAAGTGTCGGTAATAATCGGCTAGACCCAATAAACTTTTGATTTTGGTTAGGGAGGAAGGTCTGGGCCAGTCTTTCACCACTGCTATCTTTTGAGGATCAACTTAAATACTCTCACCTGAGACCAAATGACCCAGGAAAGTCACGGACTTCAACCAGAATTCGCATATGCTGAACTTGGCAAACAACTGGTGGTCTCTGAGTGTCTGAAGCACTATCCTTATGTGATTAACATGCTCTTCCTCATTTCTGGAGTAAACCAGAATGTCTTCTATAAATACAATGACGAACATATCCATATACTACTTGAAGACTCTGTTCATCAAGTCCATAAAAGCTGCAAGGGAATTAGTGAGTCCAAAAGAGAACCATGAACTCGTAGTGACCATACCGGGTCTTGAAAGCTATTTTTGGTATGTCACACTCTCATACGATTAATTGATGATACCCCAACCTGAGATCAATTTTGGAGAAACAACTGGCTCCTTGAAGTTGATCAAACAAGTCATCAATCCTGGGTAAGGGATACATGTTCTTGACTGTGACCTTGTTCAATTGACGGTTATCGATGCATATTTTGAGGGTACCATCTTTCTTTCACACGAGTAATACTAGAGCACCCAAGGAGAGATGCTGGGTCGGACAAAACCTTTATCAAGAACATCTTTTAGTTGCTCTTTCAACTCCGTAAGCTTAGCTGGAGCCATTCTGTAAGGAGGAATGGAGATGGGCTGAGTATCTGGGAGAAGGTCTATACCAAAGTCTATTTCCCGCTCAAGAGGGACTCCAGGAAGATCTTTGGGGAACACATTAGGGAACTCGCTGACAACTAGGACTGACTGGATAATTGGGGTCTCAGAGTTGGAATCTTTGACCCAAACTAAATAATAAATGCACCATTTGGAAATAAGCTTACTGGCCTTGAGGTGGGAAATAAACCGACCCTTAGGCGTTGAACCACCGCCCGTCCACTCTAAAGCTGGCTCATTAGGGAACTGAAGCCTGACGACCCTAGTTCAGCAGTCGACTGAGGCATAATTGAAGTGTAAACAATCCATGCCAAGAATGAGGTCGAAGTCAATCATTTATAAATCTACAAGGTCAGCTGGAATGACTTTATTCAAGATTGAGACTGGGCAGTTTCTATACACTCGGTTGGCTGTAACTAACTTGCCAACTAGGCAGAAGACTGAGAATAATTTTGAGAGGACCCTTGGACTGATATCGAACCGGACTACTACATAGGGAGTCACGAACGAAAGTATGGCTCCTGGATCTAGTAGGGCATACACGTCTAGATAAAAAAGGCATAACATACCCGTGACTATCTCAAGTGAGCTCTCCTGATCCTGAAGAGAAACAATACATAAAAATAGTTTTGGCGCTAGCCGCCATCCGTACCTAAATGGTTGGCCTGCTGAGCTGGTCGGCCTGCTGGAGCTGCTGCAGTAGTGGATTGTGACCTTCCCCGTCCTGCTGACTGCATTCCTTAAGTCGATGACCAAGTTGTCCACAACTAAAGCAACCCTCTCGACACTCTCCTAGATGGTTCTTTCCACACTTAGGGACAAACTGGATAGCGATTCCTGGCACTGAAGCTCTAGGACTGAGAGCTAGATGCTCCACCTCTTCGATCCTTGCGTGACTGAAAAGTAGGGGCGCTAGATGAACTGGGTGTTGGAGCACTCTGTTGCTGCTACTGCTGTTATGGGCGGCTACTACTTCCAAATCTTTGATGGCCATATTCCGACTAGCCAGTTCTCGCCCGTTTTCTCTCTCACTCCAAATCATTCAATTTCTCAGTCTCAATTTGCTGGGCATGAACTATGAGGATGGAGAGATCGATGTCCTTCATAAGCATTGCTGTCCCACACTCCTTAAGGAACAAATTCGAAACTCCATTCACAAACTTCAACATGTGATCCCTTGGCTCAGCCACCATCTCTGGAGCATATTTAGACAAGTTAGTGAACTCCAGAGCATATTCTTCTACTGTCCTGTTATCCTGCTTCAGGTTCATGAATTCAACCACCTTGGCCTCCCTGAGCTCCCGAGGGAAGAATCTATTCAGGAAGGCTGTAGTTAACCGCTCCATTCCACCGGTCCTACACCCACTGGTTTCCCCTCCTTCCATTATTCATACCAGATCTGGGCTACCCTTTTCAGTTGGTAGGCAGCCAATTCGGCACTATCCGAGGAACTGACACCCATAATACGGTGTCACGCCCCGCCTTGGGGGGTATGAATGGCACCTGGTGCCCTATTAGGACCTGGACTGCTAGACTACTGTGCCTAAGCACATCTGGTGCCTGACTGGCTCTAACTCAGATTCATGGAATCAACGGG